>JBAJNP010001621.1:0-58269 GCA_036877545.1 Yasuhikotakia modesta
TTTACATCAGTGCAGAGCAGAAAGAGACCTACAACATAGATCCAATGAGAAGTTCTCCTACAACAATACCTAGATGCTTGACTGCTCAAGAACATTCACTTACCTGGTGTAAACTGTGTTCTGTCAGCAGAACCTTCTGTTCAGCATCCCAGATTTTAACTGTCTTATCATCTGAAGTACTAACACAAATGTTTTCTTGTCCTTTGTGGTGGCAAAATGCAAACCCTGAAACTCTCTCAGTGTGTCCGACGAGTTCACCTGCAAAACGAGTAAGGAAAGGCTGATAAGACCACGCGATATGATGTCTCTGATAAATCAATGTGACTAAATCTTACCCCTTACCAATGACTGCTGGAGATGTTGCAGTCACTTTGACCAGGTTAATTGTGTTTTTTGCTCCAAACCCTAGTACACCATTAACATTTATATCACTGCAACGTGAACAGTACCAGTTTGGAGAGGCTGGCAGAAGTCTTTGATGCATTGTAATGAAATGATGATCACCGCATCAGAGCAAGATTTCAAGGTGGTGTCAGTTTTTGCTCACATGCGTTCATGCTGCCGAAAACACACCGGCTGCCGGATATCGACTGTGAATGTCGTAAAAACATACGGCGCGCGAGAAGGACCCTTGTTACCATGGAGACAAACAAACCTTTACATAAAAATAATATTGATAGAAATCTATTAAAGTGTACAGAAAATGAACTTACATTTAAAGCGACTCTACCAACATTAAAGAACGAAAACAAAAATTATAAAACTATTCAATGGTTCTCTTTGCCGTAAAGCGCAGTGTCGTGACATTTTCAACATGGTAGCCTCCAGGGTGACATGGGCTGGTAAGTCAATCCAAACATACCATCGTTGTATTTATTGTTATATATGTAAATTTGTTGTTGTCTTAACATATAATTATTTGCGTATTATTTACAGGTTTAATCGCAATCGGACGTATCTGTGGACAAATTAACTCTAGGTAAGAAAATGGCATTTTCAGGGTAAGGACACAGACCGTATTTAGACATTATGCAGCATTAACTTTAAACTTTGAGCTCAAACCGAGCAAGTTATGTTTATCTAACAACATCTAATGTACATTATAGTGTTGTAGCTCTTTAGACATAAATGTCTATTTAGATCCGCAATAGTGTGTAGACAGGCAGCTTGGGCTTTGAAAAGGTCTTGGTGTTTGTTTATAATAGTGCAATAAAGATGGAATAACATATAATATATTTAGGAAACTCGTAGCTGTTAACCAAATATATTTGTCATTGTTGTTTCCAGGTTTCTTGGTGCTTCGTCTACATTATCTCAAGTGTCATGTCTTCACACAAGCACACAGTTACATGGCAAACATTGGGAGAGGAAAAATCGTGTTGTATATCCACCACAAGAAAAGGATGAACCACGTAGACCAGCTGTTAGTGAGCTATTTAATTCACATATACATTTACACGGTACATGAAGTTTGTGATCTTCATGAGAATAAAGGATGATGAATTTGGTGTTTTTGTTAACTTTGTACTAATAGGAGATTTATCACAGCAGACGTCAAATTAAATACAGCAAAGACAAGATGTGGTACTTGGCTAAGCTGGTAAGTACATACAAGAACTATTACTTATTGATAATAAGTAGCACAATGCCGTATCCATACCATATGTATTAATATTCTTTCCAGAACTACACTGTGTGTCCATTAACATTAAGTTGAATGAAAATCTGTTTAATAGATCAAAGGTATGACTATTGACCAAGCACTCGCTCAGCTTGAATTTAATGACAAGAAAGGAGCTGAAATAATCAAAGAGGTAAAAATACACACAGTTTTAACTGAAGAATGAGTCAAATTATAATTACGTAACATCAGTTTATATTGCTGAATGTCTTATTGTAATTTTGTTGCCTTAAAGGTTCTTTTAGAAGCCCAGGAAATGGCTGTGAATAGTCATAATGTGGAATACAAATCAAACCTATATATCGGTAAGTGTTTAGCTACTGCTAAATCAAACTTTTATGGCCAAAGCCATCAGTTCAATTTGATACAGCTTTACTACAATAAGCAGTTCTAAATAAAATATATTCCCTGATTTATGACCAAGTTTGAGGATAATAAAATAAAAAAAATGCTTTTGAAAGTCTTTCTTTTTTTAGTGTGATGATGATTTGCATGCTGAATTTTTGACAGTAAATGATTTAAACCTGTTAGAAACTTAAAAATACAACTGAATTTGTATATTCATGTGTATTCATTAGTATGTTCATTATATATGCTGTGTATCAGAAAATCAGGTGTTGCTTCATTAAGTCTATTTAATATTTTTTATCTTTCTTAAAGATACATTGACTATTAAAAATGTCATTACATAAATCTGGATCTTTGATCTTCTAAGTAAAGCTTTTCTGCTTGAGTGATGTTTGCTTTGGTCTGTTGTATCCCAACAGCTGAATCATATTCCGGTAAAGGAAAGTACCTAAAGCGAATCCGTTATCATGGGCGGGGCATGTTCGGAATCATGGACAAAGTTCACTCTCACTACTTTGTGAAGCTTGTCGAGGGAGCGCCGCCCAAAGTGGAACCGAAGACGGGATTCGACCAGGCCAAAGAATACGTGGAACAGCTGAAAAACAGGACAATTATTTGCTCTCTGTAGCTTAACATTACGCTTGACTTTGTTGTTTTTGTGTAAATAATTATTAAGCAATAAAGAAATGATGCCATGGCTCTGTTTTATTTCTGAACTGTGAATGCTTTAGATTTTAAAAAAGTCTGGTAAGTGAATAAAAGTCAATGTCATACAGAACTATAATATTCAGAACTATTAAGCAACATTAAGAAAAGGGCCTCTCTGTCTAATGATGCATTCATAATTAATATTACTTAATATTCCTTTAAATAAGAACATAATATCAGACTTTTCCTCCCTTTTTTTGGGCTATTTCAGGGGCACTTGGTTAAACATATGGGTGACATATTTATGTCAGTGACACTCATAGAATATATGTGCTGCTTGTATGTATGTATTACAATTCTACTGGTAATTTGAACATAGCATAACATTTTATTAGAGAAAGAGGATTTATTTGTAAAATGTTTAGATGCCACAATGTTAAACCCTTCCAGCTCTGTTTGTCGTTCTGTCTGAGGCACACAAGGTGCTGTGCTCGATTTTTCTGCTCTATTTTGCAGTTTCATTAGTTCCCCTCATTAAATTAGGATGGTGAAATTGAAGCAGCTCTATTTAATGGCTTATAATGTGAGGGAATGTTGTTGCTGTGAGTGTTTTGCTTCATCTATCAGCACAGACCTGGTAAACAGCGTCCCGACTCTAGTCATTAAAAGGTGATTCACCCTTTTCAAAACCATCAAGGTCTTTATTTTTGACATCCAATCAAATTAAGTTCTGCAACTACAGTAAGGTGTCTACCTGAATTGTTTAAAAGTGTGGCTTTATACATTTTTCAAACGTTACATCTGTACACAGTCGGACAGAAATTTAATTTTAGGAAAAAGATGTTTTCACTCAGTAATACTCAGAATATAATATAATATAATATAATATAATATTTCACTCAGAATATCTGGTATATAAATCATGATATATATTGTATAACTACACATATTCCTGGGTAAAATACTTAAAAATATTATAATTAATTAATACATCTAAAATCCATATGAACGCCTTTGTTATGCTTTGTTTAGACCTACACTAGAAAAAAACATTAAATATAATATAAATTAAGGAATTCATGTGGTCATTTTTGACACTGAATTTTGTCCTTTCTGTTGGCTCCATAAATTACTGATTCTAATGCAGCCCAATATTTACTTTAACCTTGTTCGGTATCCTGCCCTTTTCCTGCTGTTCTTATATCAGCCTTTATGACCTGATCCATCGAAACCACAGCCATCACCACAACCACAAACCTGGATCAGTGAGGCAGCAAGATTTTGATTTCTGTCTGTAATATCCATTGTTTCATGTACGTAGCTCTTGCAAGACAGCACTACACTGGAGCCCGCAGGAAGCTCTGTGATAAAACAGCATCTCCTGGCCCCAATTTCAGCGTGCGAGTGCCCTCAATTTCAGGCTAGCACTGTGATCTCCCCCTTACTCCCACCGACCAGCACACAGCTGAATCAGAGAGTCTGTTATCTCCACATTTCTCAGAGTATAACTAACACACAGAGAAAGTAAACATTCTGCAGTCTGTATTTAACATCAGTGAACAGTTTAAAAATGCTTTAAATAATACTTTTATAGTTAATTCGTGAAATTTTCTCACAGACATCTTTAAAATTTTATATGCCTAAAATAGATATTTTGGCTGACTAAGGTTTATCCAGTTTAGTTATGCATCACTTAAATGCTTTGAATAGCTTGTAGGACACAATGATCAATGTTAAACAATAGAAAATGACACATGTTATTAAGACCTCATTCACATTTGGTGGGGTTTAGTCTACATATTTGAGACCATATATTCTAATGTACTTTTAAAGAATGATGCCATTGTTTGAATACAAGGGTATTTATGACCCTCAATGCACACACACACAAACAAATTTCCCCTCAGTTTATTTTTAAATAAACTTATATTTAGTCCAGATATGTTTGCATTATACCCATCATTTTAGAGGAACGCATGCGCAGAAAGGTACTGAGAGACGTCATCTTCATATCATCCTGCAGGTGTCACTGTTGATACTTAAAAACATTTTTAATTCAACTTCTTTAAGCAAACAAGAACTATTTTTATACTGTTAACACCCACTTTGTTTTAATGAATGTCATTGTGCAGTCAGACTTAAATAGAGTTAAACGTTATTTTACAGTTCCTGAAATAACACTTTATTTTATTACCATCAGTATTTAGGGTGAGTAGTTCCTAAATATGTAATGAAACTTTTTGCTTAAGTGCTTTAGCTGGAAGTCTCTACTACATTCAGTCGGACTCTGAAAAGTAATAATCTGACTGGAAATTTTGGGGCTATTGTACAGTAATTAAAACCTCCAGCTATTCTGAAAATAGGAGAAAGCTATTAAAACTCTTCATTATTGATAATCTGCTTGGTTCGAAGTCTCAGCTGAAGTGACTCTATAAACATTTTATCTTAAACATCTTTCTTTTAGTACATTACACAGGATTTGTAGTCAGGTGATGGCTGCATTGTATAGGGACCTGCATATATTACAGAATTCTGGCATTAAACAATTTAATAGCTTGATTAGAAACTGTGCAATGAAAAGTTTCTGTTCCTCAATTGATGTGAAGAATGCAAATCAAGACAAAAAAATCACCATTGAGAGCATAATATGAAGTTTTCCAATAGTTTTTGCAAGAGTTCCCAAAGTTTCAATGTGACATTTATATAACAAAAAGAAAAAATGAACTCTATTAGTTTTAATAAAAAAATCATAGAAATGTCTGTAGTTGAAGAAACACCATAATGACGCTTTAATCCAAAGACACTTGGAGGCCTCTCATCCTCTTGAGTAACGTTTAAACTTATAACCTTTTCAGTTAATTTAACTTTTAGTTAAAAACCCAATTCTTTTCCTATAGCTTCCAGTGCCCTGTAAATTCACACAGTCTTGTGAGTTTTATAATGTGGGCCAAATGATGCCATCATTAGTTATTTGAGAGTGTCAAAATAAAAGGCTGTTTGATCCGTTTGGAAGACGCATGTGCTCTCATCTTGACTCGAATCCGATGACGCCCATCATCACTTAAGCAAACTGGTTCACTGCAGACCGTCTGTGAGTTATTGGAACGGGGCCTTTTACTTAATTCATTTTAGTGGTGACATTTCTCACTGTCCCGGGGTGATTGTTCAGAACTGCAGGTGTTGCCTTACAATGACTAAAGCATAATCGCTTTGAAAATGTCACACAAATTTGGGTGGAGGCAAAGGGATCATAAGAAACTAATGCGTCATAATTGCTGTTAGCTTCAGCGGGATAAAGTTATTGCTTTCTTTTTGTTTTCTTGCAACTTAGCAGTATTTGCTATATGGTTTGAATGCAGACAGGCTAATTCAAACTCAGTGCGTTTTTTGGAAGCTATGATTTTGTGTCCGATTCAACTTAAATAGCTGACAAGAATATTTTATATTATCTATTTCTGATAGACGTGAATTGTCTGTATTTATTTGCATAGTTCTTATTTGATTCTTATATATATTCTTATATTATATATTATATATATTCTTATATAGTGATTATTTTCATGTTTTTTTTGTACTTTTTTTGTACTATCATTCATATACAGGTTCTAGTTTGAATTCAGGTTTTGATACTGCATGTGTACAACACTATGTCTGATGCTAACTGTCGCTAATGCTTCTAAAACTAACTGAGAATTTACCGCATGTAAGAAGGAGGTGAAGAGTTCACAGACATGGACGCACATGCAGCAGTAAAGACGCAGCTGCTCACTGCTGAAGTGTCATGATAGTGTCAAGGCTACACGGTGGTGACTCCTGGGTACCATTAAGACAGGTGATTACAGAGCTCACAGCACACACACACACTCATTTTGATCAACATGATGTATAGACTGTGTGCAGAAACACACTGGAGACACCAAACATCTCTTATATACAAGGACATTTATGAAGTGCACTTTTTCAAAATGCTGAGCCAGAGTCATAAATGTTTATAAGCCACATATAGAGATATGATCGCAGAGATACAGATTCCCACAGGCTGGTGGACGTCAACGTATTGTGTCTTGTGAGAAATTGACTTTTCTTAAAGAGACAGCACATCCAAAATGAATAAAAAGAAAATTATGCCATAATTTACTCAACTTGCTGTAACACCAAAACCTGTCTTTTGTTGAACACGAAATGTGAATTTTTAAAGACTTTCCCTGGCCACTGTTTTAAATAAATTGTGAAATATTGAAGTGAATGAGGACTGCATTTGCCAAGCTTAAAATGAATATATATATTCCAAAGCCACGCAATAGCATTATATGAGGATCAGAAATAAAATTTAAGTTATAAGCATTTTACTGCCAGACTCCATGGTGCCAAATTACACCATGTAGCGTGACAGCATGCCCCAATTCTGAGATCAAAAAAGGTTAACATGTGTTTAATAAATGATGGCCAAAGGGTCCAATAGAATTAGATTCTGCTCAGCACGACTGTAAAGAGAGAGAACATTGTAATAATTGGAATACTTAGAGAAAATTGTTCATGGGGTCAAAGGTCATTTTCCCCAGGACTAAATTGATACCTCTTTAGCCTAGATTCAGGGAATCTAAGAAGCCAACATTTTCCCTCACTGTATCATTCATTTCTATGGGCCCTTGGCCAGACATCTGTATCCCCCTTTAGCCTGTCTGTGATAATTAATCTGTGACCCTCACACACTTGACCCCTGTGTATGTGCTAATGGTCATTTGTCAAGTCCATCACAGACAGCTCGGCCCTCTGGGAGAAGTGTAATTTACTCCCGCACATATGCTAATCTCCGTGACTAGGACAACAGGATATTTGCCAACTGTCTTTGTCCTTCTTTGTTGTCATCCATCGCAGGACGTTACAAGATATTAATTGCTTTGTGTCAGAGTGGAGAAATGTGTGAGTGAGTTTCTGAGGACGCCACATTACGCTGAAAGCGAGGCTGGCATAACATGCAGATATGATATAAGTTGAATTAATTGTTTCCTTACAGTCAACAAGATGTTTTTTGTTTGAACTCATTACATTACATTACATTTAGTTTCTGCATGCTGTTTTATGTACATTGTGACTATATTGTCTTATTAGGTAAAAAGATATGAGAGGCTGTGCTGTACTGTGAATATTGTCACAGCTAATGCGTTTAAAGGCATGCGTTAAAGTAATGACCATGATTGTGCATTATAAGCAAAATATTTAAATATAATATAGAAGTTTAATAAATATAAAAATAGCAGTATGTAAATAAAGCACGTTTTTAATCAGCCTCTAGGATCAGAGCTGCACTTCTCAAAACTATGTTTTACGTCAAATGTTTAGCTTGAATGAACTGCAAGTTGCTTTGGATAAAAGCATCTGCCCACATTTATATTTTTGGATGAACTATTCCACAACCCCAACCTGAGAATTTATTTACATTTGCTTTCTTCAAATTGCATTGTGTTATTTTAAGTAAAAGCCTGTTTGTGACATACTCCCTCTGCATCCATCATCCTATCTCACCACGTCACATTAACACCCCAACAAAGACTGTATTTCCTTATCTGCACAGGATTTGGCTGAAATACTCTAACAATTACTTGTCACAACTGGGAAAAATATTCACCAGCAACAAAGGGGATAAAGAGAAATGCATTCATCTGCATTAAAAGGAACAAATGCCCTGTTTGCGTGTGTTCATCATATCACTGCTGTGTAGTGTATTGTTCTACAGCATGAGGAAACCTTGACTCCCTGGTACTGATCTGGAGTCAGCAGTCTGTAAGTCTCATAATAACAAGACCTTACCGTATAGCTGCCAAACTGAATGGCATCAAACATTTCACCGCCCAGCACTTTCTCTGTAACGGCCCATTTTGACACCCTTAAATTGATCTTGTCCTTGTCTAATGGTGACAGCTTTTTTCCTGTATAGTGCAGCAGAGATTTTAAGTATTTTCTCACTCAGCAAGCCAAAGGCGAAATAGGTTCAAACTCTCATACCCAAACCTCTCCACACGCAAAAGAACTGGATTGAGTTTCTCAGAGGCAAAATGATTCACCTCCTTTTGCTGCTGTAATGATCATTAGTATGCACAGTTTGCACAGGTAACTTTTAGATGTATATTCCCAAAGCACGTGCTGGAAAACTGCAAGATCTAACAGTATAAGATCTAACAGCTCCTTATGACAGGCTGCGCGCAACCATCCGCTGCGCGTTCCCGAATGCGTCGCGACGCGCTCACGGGAACAACTGCGGGTGGATGAGAGCGCTCACCTCCAGCCTCTCCTCATTACCTTTAGTAATAGAAATGGCGAGGCACCAGGCAGTCCGGGATTTGCTGGACTCTTGCCCCGCCACGCACAAATGCGCACAAGAGCTAAAGACAATGTTTATGATGGAAGCGCCGCAACCGACTTGTCAGAATTGTGACACGTTTTCAGCGGCGATTCTCTTCTGCGTCTCCAGACGATGCGCTGTCGCTGGCGGTTTACGCTGTGAGCAAAAGCGGCTCCGGTTTAATCTGTTATGGGTCTCAGCAGCTTGTGGCCGTTGCATGCAACAGACAAGCAAATCATTCAACGTGTCCATCAGTTGCCTTGTGCTCTTTCTTTTCACATTCCCAGAGCCATACGCCAAAATCCCACTTGATTTTTACAGGTATAGTGAATATATGGAATATTATGGAATAAAGGGTATTGCTTTGTTTCTGTATGGTTGTATTTGTTAACATTAGTTAACTGTTATTCAATAACATGAACTAACTAACACGAATACTATGTATATTTACTGGCATCCAATTTAACATATAATAAAAAGTATGATAGCCAAGGCATTTAGGGTTAATAAATGAACCCTAGGAAATTTACTTATTGTAAAGTGTTAGCAAATGTTTCTATAGAAGAATATGTGTTTGTGTGTTATGACACACATCACCATAACATTTATTGGAGTAACCCCCATTATTGTGTTTTAGTGCCTGTCTTGCCCCTAAGGTTCTTTTTACAGTGACACAAATTCAGTGAAAACCAAATTCACTTTTGCATTTCACAAGCTCAAGGTTACTGTTCCATTTGTAGCTGTTGTTTCATAAATCAGAGGGTAATGTAATTGCCTGAGATCAAGGTATGGAGACTATTAATTTACCATACTCCTCCAGAGGCACTTAAGGTGGCATTACGAATGTTGGAAATGTATTATCTCAAAAATTCAACTTGCCAGAGCTACGGTTTCAGTGGAAAGGGGATAAATAAGGAACAAACCTTTTTCACATCCGAAGGAACCGAGATCAATAAAGTTCTGAGTGTGCCTCTTTAAATGTTCTTTAATGATTAATGTTCATTTACATCTGGATCATATTCTGCGGTACCCCATTAAAAGTGCTGTAGGGGAATTCTATAACCTTATTTGTGGATAACGTTATGCATTTAAAGATGTTGACGATCCCATTGCAAATGTAACCTCCTGTAATTGTTATTACTGTAAGTTACAGCTCAGCTTGGTCAAATCCAGAAAAATTATTCACAGCTGGACTATGAATATTAATAGACTAAAACATGCATATGTTATGTTTGGAATTACGGTCCTGTGCATGGCATGCTGGTTGTTTCACCGGGCATTTTAAATAGCTTTACCTGCAAGTTCAGCAGCTTTATCATGCTGGTTTTGGTGATGAAAGTAATTGCTTTGCTGGTCTGCTGAATTTACCAGTATAAACCAGTCTTAGACCAGCATGGAAATTGAAGTTGGTCAAAGTTGGCCTTTGTAGCACAAGAAGCTAGCTTCTACTGTATGTGTGGAAGATTAACAAACACTTTAAGATAAAATGTATTCTCAGTCCTATTTTATTATTTTTAGTATCAGGGAAAAACAAAAATTGGATTATGTTTCTGATCAGTGGCTGTACTATGAACAGCACTCATGTGGAATTACTTAAAAGAAATTTTCTCTCTGCTTTAGTTAACTTTATAAACATTGTGAGCATTAATCTTTAACATAAAATGTGCTACTGATAATTGAAAAGATCTTTGCTAATGTTGGAAATTAATCATTGTAACTTCATTTGTAGCCCAGCTTTTGAACTGTTACAATACACTATGAACTGTACTGTACAAGACAGCTGCTAGACTAACTCCGCTATATACTTTTGCCATTCCTACAGTTTTATAGCACAAAACATTCTCTACAGGGTACATAGTTCTTGTTGTTTTTCAATTACTCCGGCTGCAACGTGAAGTCCCTGGTGACCCTCTTTGTGAAGTGCATGGAGAGACCAGGAAAAGTACTTCGGAGTATGTGGGAATGTATTATTCCAGGTGGAGATCGTTAGGAAATCAATGATTGGGAACTGCAGGCATCTGATGAGATTGCATAATCGTGGTGAGATTTTTCCGTGGAAGATTTGACCACTGCTGGAGTGAAGCAACATGGTCACACAGTCACAAGAAGAAGGAAGAAGGCAAAAGTGTCATCACCTGTGGCAAAGACGTGATATGCAAAGTAAGAAAAGCTTTCTTTAAGTACAATAATTCAAGTGCATTAAACTTTTGTTTAGCATTTTTAACAGCATAACTTAAGTAATACCATCAGTCTTCAGCATTGACTTCAGTATTACATGCCACCTTCAATTTTATTTCAAATTAATGCCAAAGAAAGATGACTAAATGATGACATTTTTGATGAACTGCCTCTTTAAAAGAATCAAGAGCATTTACCTGTGAAGTTTAAATCTTGCTAGTCTTTGCATTGAATGGTGAATAAGTAACTGCCATACACCAGCTCTGTGTGGAGGAGTGTTTATTTTTCCTGCGCTGTGATTGGCAGACAGATAGATGTTGATGGAGTAGAGTCTTGGTCAAAAGCCCCGTGGCTTCAGATACCTCTAAGATATTCATCAAAGACTGAGCGCAAGCAAGATGAAATACACTAATCTGAGCTGTTCGTCTGTTTGAAATGAAAACAAAAAGGCCTCTCAGTCTTTACTGACACAAGATGACCGTCACTGTCATAACAGTTGAGATATTATTCAGCTGGCAAAATAAATATAGTGATTTCTCTTTGAGATATTTGGTAAAACTGGAACACAACTGTAATTATCTAAAGCATTGCTTTTTTACACACTGTTTGCAAACGCATTGTGCTACTTTAATGTGTTATCAAAAAGTGAAAGTACTATGTTTGCTATATAAATTCTATAATTCTATCATACTCTGGTAAAAGACAGAATTAAATTGAAAAATAAAGACTAAATTCAATTAATTTAATTTTTTTAAAAACATTTATATGCTGTCGCTCTGTCATTGCATAAATCTGATATGCAACAGCTGAAGGCTAAAGATTTACATTTTGCACCAGTCGATAAACGCTTAACAGTGAATGTTGTTGACGTAAAAGATGGGGCAGCAAATCTTATATAGTGAAGCTGTTGAATAATCTGTAGTTGTGATGCAGAGAAACAGTTGATCTAAGCTGATTGTAAATAATCATAGTTTTACTTGCCCCTGAATGTGTCCCAATGCAGCAGTCTTATATGAACTTGATGCAGTGCGCACAATATCGTTAAGATGATTTCAGGTAGGGACAGTGACCTCTGCTAACCCCTGCATGAATACACAAGGTGACAGGGGGGTTTCTGAGGGTCCCACTCAATCACACTGTAATGGCAGCTTTGTAGCCCCTGCTTAGAGAGATAAACAGAGAGAGCTTTACAGCCTTGAGCTTTGATAGTAGACAGGAATAAATTGAGCGGTTGACAGACCACAAAAAAATGGGAAATGCCCTTAAACATACTTTTGTTTTTCTCACATAGCCTCTAATGACATCATATGTAGACAGTATGAAGATTTAAATTTTTTTAGATAGTCCTGTACTAAAGAGAGGAAAGGCCTTGATGGTAGTTGCCAGGGAAACATTAGAAGCTGGGTTTAAACTTAAATTACCCACATAAACATGTATAATGCCAGTGCATGTGTGCTAACTGCTAGGCCTCGACTGATGCTCTTCTGAGAACTTGCAAAAGCAATACATGGAAGACCAGCCAGAATAGTGTTACTGTTCTAAGAATGTATAATAAGAGTCCAAACAGAGGCTAGATTAATGGATTGAGAATGTGAATTATTACACCTCAGTGTAATTTTATTGACACAGACCCAGGTTTATAGAACCGCATGAAAAACACACGACATTCAGTAACGTAAAATTTACTGACCTTCTCAATGCGTGTTATTTATAAATAGCTCCAGAATTTTTATTTATCCAACCGTTACCTCGCCACCTTCAGCCAAACCTCTCAACGAATCAACGAAGAGCGTAATCGCAGCTTGTTGTGAACCACGGGGGTGTGCTCGCACCGTGAGCACTGAGTGAGTGGCAGCAGTGTTTGGACAGGTGCCCCTAATTGGCAGGTGGAGCTCTTGGGCCGCAGCTGTGGCTGCTGGGACTAATGATGAGTCGAACCAGACGGGCAGCAGAGAAGCGTCCGGAACATCTCTGTCGACTCGCGCGGTGACAGAGTCGCCGGGGATGATGGCGGTTCAGGTTGATTAATTTGTGTGGCGGGTTTGGCCGTGAGGAAAGAGCATACAGAGTTGGGAGGGAGGAATGGAACAGTGTGGGCTGTGACATTGTCCTTTACTATCAGAGAAACTCTGTGGCAGACACCTCAACTGAATGAGACAAGACACCTTGGAGGAGATGGCATTGCAGAACACCTCTTCTGTAATTTGTGTTTTAGCTAGCGGCAGGTCAGGATACATTTTACAAGGTTATTGGGTGTAGACAATGTTAGCGTTTGGGTGGGGCTTCAAAAATGGTTCTCAGAGATATTTCTTAATAATTGTGCACTATGAATGTGCCTACAGTACAAAGGCCACATAAAGCTGATGTGAGCCACCATGTCCAGTAGATACTTTCTGTGTACATTTAGTTAATATTCTGTACATGTTACTTTAAATTAAAAAAAGTCTTGTAATCTTTTAAACTGTAAACTCATATTCAGCCTTTTCCCTCCAATCAGGCGGCTTCATTCTGGTGGCTTCACAACACCCACTTTCTGTTATCCAACCAATCACTGAATACTCCGTTTTCCTCAGTATGTCACATTGCCCAAGTAAAATGCGTTGAGAACTGCACTTCATGTTGATTTTTACAAACCTGATGCCATGCAGTGTAACGTTCCAGTATGCTTAATAATTGACACAGCTTCTTAAAGCTGTTTTCAAAATTATAATCCTAACCTTGGTTTGATCCTAAAAATAGTTAAATGCAAATGTATGCAGAAACAGCAGATATTTAATGTCTAATAGCTGTCTCTTGGTACGTGACACTGTGGCCTTACACTGTGTCAGTGATGTTTTAAACGTAGATGCATGTCAAAAACCAAAGAGATTTTGCTTTGAGCGATAGCAAGGCTTTCATCTTGGAGCTGTTTGTACTGAATACTGTCATGAGCAGAGCTGTGGATTTCATTAATGCGCTCAGCACACTTCACCAGCGCAGAGATCAATGCAACATTATTCATAATGACAATAGCAGGCAGTATTTCTGCTGAGGCTGAGCGCAGCTTTGGTTATAGGTGAGGAGTTACGCTATGTGCAGCTGCCCCGCTGCATTTTCCACAATTCCATGGAAGACTAGAAGGCAAAAGTGACATTTAAGGATTTTCTTACTTGTTGAGGCTAGAATTTCGCACTCTTGTCGAATGTTAAAGCATTTTAAATGTATGTGAGCTGAAATGGTGAAACGAAAATAACAAATCAAATAAAAATGCCAAGATGCAAATGTTAAAATGGATTAAAATAAATGTTTTTGTGCCTTTAAGTAAACATGCAACAAATACCCTATAGAATAAAAAATTTGGTTCACTAATTTGAAAGCCTCACAATGCATTTTAATTAAAGTACATTTTTGGAGAGTGTACAACAGTTACTTAGTTACTAGACTGTACACAGGATGTTCATATTTCTTGGGTTTTGAATAAGCATATTTATCTGAAACCAGGAAAATGATGCAACATATATGCAATATTTAATGGTCTTACTATAACAAGCAGATAGCATTTAAAGACATTAAAAGTTTATAAAATAAATGGGCCGGTGTTTCAAAGCTGAAAATAAGTAGAGCTGAAATACAATATATATACAAACACATTCAAAATTGTAATTAAACATCAAAAACATTGTTTTTGAATTGCATATTTATTAGCATTAAAGTGAAAGTAACGGCATTAAAACATGCAAATAAATAGAACTAAAGTCTATATTTGCAAGTACATTTCTGATCATAATAAAAACACATTTCAAGTATAATGGAATATGTTTCTGAATTACACAATTACACAATTGCACAAAAGCACATTAAGTCACTATAGTGTGCCTGAGTCCTTTCTTGAAACTTTTAAGTTTATACACAACAACTATTGCTTAGTTTATCCTGGCTTCTTTACTAGTGCAACTTAAAGCTGCAATCTGTAACCTTTGCCTCTCTATCGCCATCTCTGTGTGAAACATAAAATTGCAGGTTACCACATGCCAAACCCCACCCTACAGTTTAAATTATAAACCACTATTAGAAATTTACTGTTGCAATTCAGGGTAAAGGTAAGGAGACAGTTTTAAACTTCCTCAGTTTATGTACTTCCTCAATAACTGATTTTTGTTTACATTAACCAACAAAGTTATACATTGCAGCTTTAAATGTTTTAGATAATAAAATTTCATCTAAAACCATTATTTTGTCATTGATTTCTTTGTGGCTAGCACCTGTGTAAGTTACCTTAGCTTTACAAGTAAAGTATCTAAAAATATCCAGTAAAATGATTAAATAGTTTATCACTGTACATACTGTACAGCATTGACATGACTACGCACATACAGCTTTTCTTAGTAATCCAACGTCAGCATCATAACAGTGGAAATCTGTGATTCATTTTCTGCTCTTACTAAATGTAACGGTAACATGATCTTTCCTGAAAGCAGGGATGTGATAATTATCCATTAACCTCCAGATAAGTGTTTCTGGAAGAGTATCATTAACATTTCATCAGATGTTTCTTGGCTTGTCTATGGTAATTATATAGAACATCATCTCAACTTGTTTCTCCAGAGAAAACAGACAATTAAGGAATAATATTTCTCACCCTATGAAGTCATGGGTAATTGCTTAAGACAATTAGGAGGAAACGTTCTTGGGGAGGAACAAATAGGGAACGTAACTATAACTGATAAAGCTATAAATGATAAAGTTGTTTGAATGTGATTAGTACATCATGTTAACTTTGGCTAATATACAGCATTTGGCTAATTTTATATGGATGATTAAAATATATTTATAGCATAACCTGACAGCATTAATGATTTGTTTGGAATCTTGTTTGTTAATGTAAACCTTGAATAATTCTGATGTATTAAAGCAATTTTACATCAATTAAATGTTAAAAACATTAGCTGATCTAATAGTTCCATTATTTAACAGTGTTATATTGCCATTTATACAATTTTCCTCATTATTAATCCAGTTATACAGTTTTCCAGTTACATCAATGGCTGCTGTTTGGTCTCTACATTCAGAAATACTTTTTGTATTGTGCATGCATTTTTCAGCCAGTCACCTCAGCTATAAATACCATGTGACTAGACTTTCTTCATGTCTGAAATCGCTCACTATTCCCTAAATAGTGATCTTGACCTTTTGTAGCAGTGTGCTAATTCTAAGCATACAATGTCATTACCTGCATTTGTTCTGTTAATTATACCCACAATGCATTCTGATTTGAGCCTACCTCTGATGTAGCAGTTTTTACTTTAGCCACACGTACATTTACTGGGAAAGACTAATTGCCAAAGCTAAACGTCTAAACCTTGACCATTAGGTTACCGTTTAACTTATCATGTGAAAGTCATGTGACATTCATCTTCATTCAGGAAGTCATGACATCATCTGTAAGGCTTCACGTGTCATAAATTCAATAAAGTAGGAGTATCTTTCTCTGTAGAGTGGCAGTTTGATGGTTTATTGTTGGCCTGAATGAACAGGAAGCATTTGACAGATTACACAACCTCATCACAAGAGCTGCGCCACTCAGTAACATCCTTCCCTCCAGCTGCTGGTAAAAATCTTTGACCCTTTGTGCCAAGGCTGGATATATTTAGACAGAAACAGTATCTGAGAGGCTGTATTCAAATCTTAATGTACTCAGTTTTTAAGGAGTTGCGTCAAGAGCACCAATTCAAACACCCAGACACCCTTGCCTCTCTCAGAAAGAACAGTTTATTCTATTTTAGTTTCCTGGCACCTGTACAGCGATGTTAGCAAGTTTTATATTTGGGGAACTATGAGATGTTGTGTCAAAATGAGTCACATCCAGGCCCCTCGGTTCTTTGCAGCTGCAAATGCCACATTTATAAAGAGGCGTGGCTACAGGTGGAGACCTGTTCGCCCAATAGGAAATCATTAAAAGTAGGATGTTGCTTTGATTGGCTTTTACATTTAAATTGACTGTTGGCTAATTAAGTTTCCTACATAGATAAAGTGTGAAAAGGAACATTTAAAGGGACAGTTCACCCCAAAATGAAAGTTGGGTCATCATTTAAATATCGTTCCATATGTTCTTTTGTTCTTATGTGCAACACAAAAGCAGGTTATTATATCAAAATATGTAAAGGAGAGAATGCTGTAGAAAATGAATAGTAATCATGAGTGTCATGTGAATAACAGTTTTCAGTGAATAAGAGAATAAGACGCTTCAGAGGAAACTCTGTACATACTTTCATGGTAGTTTTTGTCTAGAGTTTTTTGTCACAGTCCCTGTCTGGTTTCATTTTATGGAAGAGAATAGCTGAGATGTACCAAAATATGAATGTCAGTATCAAGTAAAAACAAGCGTAAAATAAATTATGCTTAAAGATTGCTTAAGATAAAAACACAAATCAAGGTATTCTGAGTGTTTAGTTATTTTAATAACAAATTTACATGTGAGTGGAGGGGCTTCATATGTTGTTGTGGACTGAAACTAAAGTGTTTTTTCCTGCTATTTTGAAATGATTCTGTATTCCCCAGACTTCCATCCTAGTACTGCCACCAAGTTTCATCACGGCTTCATTAATCTTCTTGTTATAGAAAAAAACAAGCTTTGTTAAACCATCTGATCATGTTTTGCACATTTTGCAGATTATTAAAAGAAATGACTGAGAACACAAGCTTGTCACTTTAATTCGCTGTACAAAAATGCATTTCATTGGTGTGACCAGATTAAAAAGTTAATCACACACACCTCTGTAATTCTCGTCTCGTTTAATTGAGTCGTAAAATTAAAGATTAGGGGCTTTGGGTAAAACCCCTTGAAGTTTGCGTGGCACTCAAACACATAATCGGACTGTGAATTACAAGCTTTTGCGCTGATGAAAAATAATTGGATTTTTTTATGGCATACAGACAATGAAATCAGCTGTTAAAAACATCAATAGCAGTGAATGCGGCTGTATAAGGTACTTACCACATAGCGGCGCAAATGACCACAGATTACAGATGATTTATGAAGCACTGGCTCATATAAAGAGAACATATACATACACTTCCTATTCAAATATCCTGCACCATTATAGAGGCCATTCAGTTGGTATTAATCATGGGTTTCTGTGTCCTTCGTACATGCTCTGTAGATTTGGGTGTGCGGCCCATTCACAGTCCGCCGGCAGACTGATTTATTGGTCACTTGAGATAAAGAGGACAAGCTAATTGGTTTAAGCCCACAGGATCCACACAAGAGGGTGAGATAGCGAATCAAATGAGGTGGGATGTGTCCAACATAGAATTAATGATCATGGTCACATGACCAAATGTATTTTAATATAAATAAATGTAATAAGGCAATTCAATTCAATAATGTTTTTCACAATTAAATTAGCTACATTTTACTTTTGCTGCATTTAATGCCTAGCTGGTGTAGCTTTTCAGAGCAAACACAACAAGACTATTATTTACACAACAAATCAAAGCATGTGTGGTGTTGTGTGACCATTTTGATGTCTTGTGACAGGATAGCCATAGAATAAAAATATCATTACAGGAAACCGTCTGTCTAGACCGTGTAAGTTTGCTGAAGATATCAGTTAATGTATCCTTTTTCATGATATGACCAGGTCATATCCTAATAATCATAATTCAAGAATATGTATATATATATACTGTATTAAAATATATATTATAAACCTTTCAATAATAAAAGCGAGGATATACACGGTGCAGGGACAATATTTTATAAATTAATATATATAAATGTTAAAAATAAATCATATATTATGTTAGATTATACTTTATGAGAAACAATGGGGCTTCATGCACCTGTTATTTTAAGGGGCCACCAGTATTAGTGCTGGTATATTTGGTGCCCTTAAAGCGACATAACAAAACACCCTAGTGCTTCTTTGTAATAGTATAGTTTTTCCCTTTGTGCTTGTGGGCCTGGGTTCAAATCCACACCTAATATATAATTTGCTTTTAATAAATCTTTTCTAAAATGGCACCTGGACTTGAGAGCTACTCATCACAGGTGACATTTTGATAATAACTGCTTTTGGGTTCCAAAGAAAAAACACACACATGCATTGAAGTGACATGAGTGTGGGTATGTGATGACAGGTTTCCTACTGAAGCAAATGTTCTGCAGAAGGTGTGATTTGATTGGACTGACCGTATTTTCACTAGACCTGCAAATGGCATTTAGCCAAATGCTGTTTTACCAAGCATAAGGGCAGTTGGGGTCCACTGGTTAGTGTCAACTGGTTAGTGTGTGTGTGTGTGTGTGTGTGTGTGTGTGTGTGTAACCACAACTGACAAAAACCTGTCACTGTTACTAATCATGTAACTTAATTTTAAAAGAGAACATTTTTAGAAGTTGTATTAAAACTCACAAAATTACATGATGGTTCTGAGAAGCAACACATTGCAATCAACAAATAAAATGTTCTATAGTGGTAGTTTAAAACTCATCTTTTTACCAGAAGTGCAAAGGTTATCTTCGGTGAAATTGTTTACTAAATATGTCTATATTTTGAACCAGGTTTGCATGACAATTCAGCGTCTGAGGCGAACAGTGTTTAACATTTGAATTTAAAATGTTGTACTTTCCACTTAGTGGTGCTGAATATTGTTTCACTGGCTGCATTGACTGCTTGACCTGTCCTTCATATAAATGAGTGTGAGGTGATGCTGTAATAAAGCTCTGTTGAACCCAACAGACACATTCGAGATTAGTAAAAATCTCATTATCATCTCAAGTGGCCAGTGGCCAGTGGCCATCGTCTGACGCCTTCTCTGCTCAAAACAACACTCTGCTGCCTTTGTTATATGACTGTTCTCATCTATATACATTCCATTTTGTTACAAAAAACAGTCTCAATTTAAAGTGAGAGTGCAGTAATTACCACTATGCTGTTTTTAAATGAAGGGCTGTCTAATTCTATAACCTAATTGCCATCAAAACATGTAAATATGTTGCATTATTTATTAGCTGGATAAATGAGAGACATTAGCAAAGGCAAATATTTGGCAAATACTGTGATAGAATGAATGTCAAAAAATACTGTTTGGTACATGCATTCATTGCTTTAATAGAAGACATCATTGTTTTCATTGCATTTGTAAAAATCATTTCTCTGAGAGTCAAAATTAAATCAATGGTGTGGGCGTGGCCTACAAAGCTCCTCCCACCAACGTGTGGGCATGTTTAAAGAGCTTTTTCTATTGACAAAGAACCTTCTATACAATTGGAAGGTTCTGTGGATCTCACAGGTTCATAGAACCGTACACTCTGACCTCAAAGTACCTCCAAAAGTTCATAGAACCACACACACCATAACCTTTTCAAAGAGTATAAAGTCAAAAGAAAGAAAAAGAAAATAGGACAGAAAACCTTAAATTTCAGGTCACCAAATTATGCTAATGGAATCTATAGGTCAAAAAATTCCAGCCAATGACTGATTATGACTGATTCATTGGTCTAGCATATGTCTTATTGTGGAGTCAACAATGAAAACGCCACTTTGATGGATTTACCAACAGACTTTCAGTTTCCTAAAATGTAACTCACCCTTTTATATTTCATTTTACCCGGTGTCTGCCATGTCAAACCCAAATACTATTATGCTTGTTATAATTCATTATTATTTCAGTGACAGAGGTCCTGCTCTCAAGGTGACTTCATTACATTATAGGTTATTGCCTCATATATCATACCTACGGGGCCACAATTTTTAGGTTCTGTTATGTGCCTGACTGTGAAATTGACTGCTCTCTATCAAAACATAATTAAATTAACCTGCTGGTTATGGATAAAACAAGAGGGAAAGGGTGAATCCCACCAGATGGGACAGATCCACCTGTCTTGATGATTTGAGGGTCACAGAGATACATTTCTGAGAAAGGTAGAGAGGAAAAGTGTGAAATTTAATTTCTCTACAAAATGTCAGTTGTGGATATACATGCATCAGAAAATGATCAGTTTGATTTCTTTTATTTTTTCTCTCCGAGTTTCGGAGAGAAGTCGTGCAGTTAACCAAGACAGAAGGAAAACATTCAGCTTTAACTTCAGCAATAGAAAAATTCCACAGGAATTTATTGTCTCAATAACCGCTAAGCATTTCTCGGCTGCTCAAAATATTCTCATAACCAGACGGCCGCTTGTGTCTGACAAAGCGGTGTGAGTAATCCGAACAGAAAGTCCTGATTATATACAGGTCGGGAGCTTAGCAGCCCACACAAGCAAATTTCCACCCCTTTACCTCACCTCTCATTATTTCAGTGTCTCTGCAGTCTCACATACTCCCTGCCTCTCTCACCTTATGCTGCTCTGGTGGAACAAACCTGGTGAGAAATGTGAAGAGAAAGGAGTGCACAGATGGTGGGCATCAAAATGATAATGTAGAGTGAGAAATGGCTACAGAAACCATAGAGGCAGCAGTTTCTTTTCTAATGTTTTGCATTTAGGCCTTAACTCACGCACATTAAAGCACATTGACGGAGTGTTGTTGTGGTAAGTGCTGTGGTTTCTGTTGTCTGGCCAGTTTGTCGTCGTTTATCGGGTATGAAGTGTCAACGCACGTTTAACACTTACGTTTTATTTAACCAAAGTAAAAATAAAATGGGATTTTGCAGGAGAATGAGTGCTAAATTCAAACTATAAATTTGCATTAAAATAGCCACAAAAGCTAAACAGACTCAAAGAGAAAATGACTGCAGTTGTCACGTGTTCAATTAATCCTTTGATTTAATTAATCTAAAGCCTGATTTTTGCATATAAATGCATTTTGTCAAAACAAAAGCCCAGATAGACAGGAAGTGGGTGTTTGATTGACATGTTCTACAACCAACCACAGTCCACCATTTTGTAAATCTTGCCATCACAGGCAGAATATGTTTGCTGCTGTTATAAATATCTAAGGTGAGAAATTTTCAAAACCATAACTACCCTGCTGGACATGAAGTGATGCGAAAGTTTCGTCCCTCTTGTATTGGCAGTTTATGGTTGTTTATTGGGTGTGAAGTGTTAACACCAGTTAGCTGTTATTCCAGGTAGCAAGGTCTTTTCAAGCCTAAGTAAACTTATCATTGGATCAGAGAACATCAAGTCCATGTATTCAGAGACCTCTGTCCTCGCACCCAGAATTTTTATTAAAAACGTAGCAACACGCCTGCTGAAATATTGCCAGACACCTTTGCAAAGGGAATGACAAATATCCGAGTCAATAAGGAGAAGAGGAAATTCCACAGTGTGTCTCTGCAGTGAAATATGACCATGAGCAAGCGGCAGATCTATAGTGTCAGTGTTTCTTCCTATCTTCCTGGTTTTCCACTTAACAAAGACACATAATTCTTTACGGTACATAATCTTTTCGTTTGTAGTCTGAAAAGATATAAGTGATGTAACCAAATAAAGTGGAGATGCGTTTGTGTCCTTAGACTGTTGTGTGGGTGTCAAAAAGCGTCCTTTTAATACAACCTGCCCACAATTATGATAAAGTAAAACGGCCAGGTGGGAAAAGATGTGTTCCGTTTTTACTCGCCACTATTAAAGACACTGTTTTTAAAAACGCAGCGTTGTGGTCGTTTACCGAACGGGAACGGCGCGTCTGAATGTCAAAGTCAGATGAAGATGAGAAGACGATCAGTCAGCATGTTTTTATTGCTCCTCCCGGACGCTATTAATCTGCACCACCATTACCGCTTACCGAGAACCTCCCCGCGTATCAGGCGACATGCATAGAGGTGCAATTCGGGTGAATATGGCACCGGGACGATATTACACTGCTGCTGCATTCCAGCGGCGACTGCGCGTTTCTTCAGCCTCTAAATAAGCGAGGAGGGGAATAAACAGTTCAGGGATAAAAGCTGGTTTATACAGGAGGGCGGCTGACATTTTTCTGCATGGTTTGGCTTCGCTCATCCCAAACCTCTCTGGGGATGTGTAGGTTGCACTGTAGACACGATTAAACAGGAATGGTAGCCGCCCATTTGCACAACTGTGTCCCGATGAAGCGCCTTGGGGGTGTAGATGCATAAATGGCGCATGAAAGGGTCAATCTTGAGGATGCGCGTTGTTGTCGTACTCGTGCAACATAAATCCATCTGTTGTCATGGGGGGAACAGGCATGTGGCGGTACCTACAGGATGAGGTTTAATACTAAATGAATTAACAATGGTGTGTTTATAGCACATTTCTTTGTATGCAAGTATTTCATATTGTTGCCTTGCCTTACCAATATATTAGGGTGTCTAATGAAGTATATTAGGGCCCATGTGTCATCAAAAGCAGATTAAATAATTTGTGACTCGTGTTATCATAGAAAGACTACATGTAAATAAAAAGTTGTATTTCTAACACTAGAGTTAAACTGAGCAGCATGAATGCTTGTGGCAATGGGAGGCACATTGATATTAGCTACAAGCCTTGAACATGAAGCAAAGTATATACAATAAACCAAACAGGAAATCGTTAGTCATAAAGATCTTATTGAGAGGGCCATAAATGTCAAGTAATGTAAACTCATACCACCGCAAACTTCCATTCTAGCTCATTCATGAGCAAGCAATGAATGTAAACGTTCATATGTAAAAGTCCTGTATATGTGATATTATTGTGTGCATGATTCTCTCATTTAATAGAACATTCAGCCTCCTGTTTCCTTCAGTTTTAACTTGAGACTTCAGAAGCCTTCCTGTAGCTCAACTGGTAGAGCATTGTGTTAGCAATGTAAAGGTTGTGGGTTTGAGCCCAGGGAATGCAAGTACTGATAAAAAAAGTGTATACAGTGAATTCAAAGTAAGTCACTTTATGTAAAAGCAACTGCCAAATGAATAAATGTAAATGTCTTTTCTCATTAAATTATGTAATTCATACACACTAATGTTTCTGCTGTGTCTGTTTATGTGACTGACTAATTAAAATGGACAATGAAAGCCAAACAGCTGCATCACTACATTTTCTAATTAAAACAACTCAATGGAACTGAAATATCGTCTTTCTTAAGTGATGTGACATCAAAAGCAACAGCCAGCCCACAAGGTTATCCAGAGGGCGGGGGTGGGGGCGTGTTCACTCCACTGTGAGCTTCACAATGGGAGGTGAATGGTGAGCAATGGCAGTTGTCTTGAGGAGGCTGGTGTGGTGGCAAACCAGAAAGGTCGTGACCTCCTGGTGTTTGCAGCAGACAGTCTATCAAAAATCAAAACCTAAGATGAATCTGCAAAACGGACCTTGAGCCGAAAAGAACTTTGCGTGACGTGGACGGAGATAAAAGCGAGAGCACATCCTTGGTACCAACCTCAACATTCATCACCAGCCCAGCGGCCTCATTAACATCCTGGGGCATTACAGATTGGTCTGTCCTAACCAGGGCCACCTCCCTATCCATTGCTTTCAAGTGGAGAAAAATATAATCAGTTCTCCAATCTCAATATACACTCCCTCCCCAACCCACTCATTTTCCCAACGGTCCATGCGATAAAGATGGAGAGCCTGAGGGACGGAGATGATGAGGTCACATGGATGATTAAAGTGCTTTCCTTGTGATGAATGGGACACAATGAAATGATTTCAGCTCTAGGATTTAAATGCAATTCCATATTTTTGTTCATTTAAAAGGTTATTCTATCAATTAATAAATTACATCAGAAGTAAAGTAGTCATTGGTGGACACTTTTATATAACTATATAAGATTATGTTGTTATTTATAATGCAGCCCAAGACTACCAGTCCATTAAACTACCATTACTTGACTAGTTTAGTGCCAGTCCAAAGTTTAAATACACCCAACAGACAGTTTTCACATAGAAAGATTACGTCAGATCTGTGAAATCACACAAATGGAAATGTATGGATTGTGTAGTAATAAACATAACTATAAAATGATAGAGTAAAAATATTTTATTAAATTAGTAGGATTTTCCTCAATATGCTCCAACTCATTCATTATTAAATAACTATTTCTAAAAATAATTTTAGTTTTGTTGAATTATTACAACAAATTTTAAGCAATAAAACAACAAGTTTTTTTTTTTAAATCATAGTAACCATTCATAGCAGACATTTGACTGTTAGTGTTGATGCATTACTATGTTGACAAATGTTATTGTTTTCAGTTCCATTTTGTATTGCAGGTCAGCCATTATTGCAGGAAACTGATAGACAAATATCTACAATAAACAGACAAATGTGCTATTGACTCCCAGTGTCCTCAGTACTCAAAGTCTGAAACACCTCACAGCGCTAGATCAAGCTGTAAATAAGTAAGCAGTGATTTAGCAGATACTTTTATCCAGACACTTACAGTGCTTTTATTACACAGACAATCTCCCCGGAGCAACCCTGAGGTTAAGTGCCTTGCTAAGGCACAATAGTAATTGCTTATTGATCATTCCTTGCAGGATTTGAACCTATAACCTTTGGTTACCAGCCTAGACCCTTAACCACTACAGCACACAACTCTCTCATGCCACTCTCAAGACTTAAAAGGACACCTAAACAAAAATCTGTTATGACCCTCATGTTGTTGCAATCCCATGTTCTTTTTACAGTGCATTACAAGCAGAAATGTTTCAATCACTTTCTGTAAAACAACAGTTACATTTTAAGCTGTAAAAAGGACAAACACTCAATAAATGTATTAAAGTATATTCAATGTGACATGGATATGCACTACTAAGTTTATTTAAAAGTATATAATAACTGTGTGTGGAACAGCCAAGAAGTTATTGAAGAATGGATTTAAACATCCAAACTGTTGACTGGCAGAGACTGTGACATCACACCCACTTTTGCTCTAGTGTGGAGAAACAAATTTATTTTTAGCCATTTTTTCATGGGGCAGATGGTTTAATCCAAGGCAACTTATCTGTGTGTTTGTGTTTCCTGGGACTGAACCCACAACTGTTGTATTTCAAACTCCACAGTTTACCAGCTGAGCTACAGAAAGTTGCCCCCCCCCCAGCGCATAAAGTGTATTAAATACTTAAACATATTCAACATTACATTATACAACGCACTTCTCTCCATATAACAGATTTCCATATAACATCATTCACACTGAGTTGCAGTGAAAATCTGATCGTTATTCAAATGAGCAGAGTTTCGGCGTCTGCTAGCGGCAGTAAATAAACGGCTCTGACGACAACGACTTGTGCTGACGGCTCCATTGTCTGTAAATCAAATAAACTTCCCCCCAAACATCTGGATAGACATGCAAATCTCTGTTATCTATATTCTGAGTTGCATATTATGGCGTGTAACTCTCTGGATGTCTGAATTTATTTGTTGCATGGTTAACAAAACAGGATGTTTTATTTTGATTGTTATCGGGCGTAGTAGTAATAAAATTGCACACGAGTTGCAAGGTACGGTGCGAGTCACGTGCAATACAATGTCTATTTAAGAGTAAAAATAAACAGATACAGTGAAGCGCAAAGCTATTATGTCTAATTATGCACTTTCACTTGTTCTTATATAAAGAAATGGAATCAATTTGTCATTTTTACCTCAGGCAGTTGAGGTGAAGCAATACGACTCACTTTACTTCTTAAAGTCTTACTTAAACTGGGATATAAAGGTCACACTAGGGGGCGTAGTCATTTGGTCGCCCAAATTTGTTCTTACAGAAAGATTTAGGCAAAGTTTTTAAGTGCTCTGTGAGGTAATGTTTTGTTGTATAACATGACTTTACTTTATTTACATATATTTATTGATCTAATAAGCAGCCTTAAAAATTTTCACAAGAGAGGTTGTGTGGAAGAGCTGTTCATTTTAGGTTTGACTTTTTCGGTTGGGTGAACGTTTATATAACGTGACAGGTGTGGAGGACAGATGTGACAGAGATAAGGAATGACCTTTGTGTGTTCTGAGTGTGTAACGTCTCTCTTTAATCTTTGCTACACCTGCACTGTGATGGTTTGCCAAGACAAACAGCCACAGATGCCACAACACAGGGCAGAACGTCTCCTCTACCAAAGTCATATGTTCAAAATTCATTCATTCATTCAGTAAGATCTTTCTAGTGATAGTTCCCATTGTACAAATTTAATGATTTGAAAGACTGATAAGTCTGTAATAAGTTTCTCTCCACTTATATCCACTCATCTTCACTCACTCCTTTTGCTGTGATGGCCAAGATCATGATTTTACATTTAGTTTTTTTTAAGGATGAATACATTTTCAATAAATGTTATTGGTTTGTTTAATTTGCTTTGAGTGAGTGCAACCACATCCATTTTTGTATCTTTTCCTGTAACAGTAAAATTTGATATTTTTCAAATTTGCATAAGATTTAATAAAAACTGTCACAATTTGGGATCATTCTGTCCCCTGTCTGTTGCTAAGGACTATTTATTTAGCTTGATGTGATTTGCTAATGCTCATGGCATATAAAATGGATGCCTATTTGTTTAGTTATGTCTCTAAAAGGGAGAGTTCACCCAAAATGAAATATGTCATCATATCAACATGTTTTTCCACAGGTCAGATGGGTCAAAGGTCATGGGTTTGATCCCTGAGGGCATACATATTAATTTGATGTATACCTCAAATGCACTAAAAGCTTTGGACAAAACTATCTGCCAAATGTGTTGTTATAGACTGATTGCTTTTTTGAACTGATTCATCCATGACTAAAAATTCATATTTTGTTCTTTGTTTTCTCCTGGTTGTGACCATGATGGTGGTTTGAGAGTGAAGACTTGGCAGTACGAATGCCTGAATCAGTTTTCTGGCTAAAGTGTTATGAAATAGATGTTGACATAAAAGTGTCAGGGTTTGGAAAGCAGGATGACAGGGGGATACAGACGAGAAGCCCCCTGTCACATCAGCTTAACTAAATGTGACATGCGGCCATGCAATAGGGTTTCTTGCAGACAATGAGAAAAACTGTCAAAACAATGAACTGGTGAGCGAGACAGCTAGTATTTTGGCCTTGCTGACAAGCATTCTTGGGGGAGTCAGTTGTGGTTGAGATGGAGAAAGATATACGTACTGCTACCATATGGGTCAAAGAAAAATGATGGCTTTTTGAAATGTTAACGCCTTGAAAAAAGTCTGCTGATTACACAAAGCACTCTGTGGAAAACCCTGAGGCTCTGAAACCATTAAAGTCTCTCTTTTCTGAAGTCAAGACCTTTGTTATGTGAGGAAAGATCATTATGTCATGTGATATGTGTTTTTAAAAGTTTTCACCAGAACAAAACTCCGAGGACAGCGGCAGAATAATTGGCGTAGAGAAGTAGAGTGTGTGCAAATATGTAACGTTTTCAAAAGCGATCTCGGTATCTGACGCCCAACGCGTCTCTTTCCTCGTTCGGTTAACACTTATTCTCACTCAACGTCTCCCGGTTTGAAGGAGAGGTAATTGGGGTTTGCCTCCTTGGATTCCCGCATAAGTGAGACAGCCGCAGACGTTGTTTATGGCACTCCATCACACTTATTAATTCATTTAATCTTCAAAGTTGCCAGGTCCTTTTCCGCATTTCCCCACTTCTGTTGTTTACGCAACACTGTCCCAGAGTATTCCCATCCAATTACTTTTGGTGACACGGCCCTCCTCCTCCTCCTCGTTTCTTCATCCCATATTGTCCTTGAGTAGTTAGTTAATTAGTTTTGCAGCAATTACCTGCATCGCTGCTTTGCCACAGTCTCTTTAATGTTTATTTATTTATTTACATTCACGTATTGTCATACAAAAACCAACAACTGGAAATATGGCATCACTCATTAGCATGCCTCCCTCATTTGGTTCCTGGAATTGTAAAATAGTCAAACAAAATGGCTGCCAATCTGGAAGAGTGACAGTGTTTAAAATGCACAATTGAGGCTGGAGATTTAGTCGTATGTCTTTGAGAAGCCTTATTAATGGATGGCATGTTTAGCCATTATTCTTTCTTTATCTGCCTTGGAAGGAGGTCACCATCTGTGATTGAGATAGTGCCAACACATCTACTTAAGTTATTTATTACTGAACACTGTGCATAGACAAAGTGTTGCCAAAACCAATTATGCCTTAGAAAGATGCATAATGTGTGAACTAAAATGACAGACAAAGGAGTGTAAATTTAAATTTAAGGACTGTACAGCCAAGCCCTTGTTTCTTCAGATTTTTTTTGTCATTTTTGTGGATTCTGTATATCAACTTATACATTTAATACTGACGCACAATGACATAATGCATATAAAATACAGAATTATTATATCTTTGGTCAGAATCCTTCCATTGTAAAATGTCAAAATATGATGTCATAAAGCTTTTAAACTTACAATGTTTATTTTATAGTAAAGTTTTGTGGTTATAAGGTTTTGTAAGAGTCATTTGAATATGATGGTACAGTATCTAACCGTAAGATGCTCGTAAATATAAGTAGCTCACAGAGTTAATTCATATATTACTTTTTATAGGTGATGTGTGATATCACAGTTTAATATGAAGAGATTCCAAGGTTAATTTCCCAGAAGACTGTAAAGTGTGGTGCAATCATAACATGACGTTGTTTGTTTGTGCATTAGCTACCAATCACCTGACACAGCAACACTGGCTCAACCAATAGCGTGAGATTATAATCTTCTCAAGAAAAGTTTTTTTTAAATTCAACTTGTCTTAAACTCTAAAAGCTTTAATTCAAGTTTCCTCCTAAAATGACTAATTAAATTTTTATATTGACTGGCACAGTCATTTTCATTATTGTTTGCTCCTTGCAGTTTCCAGGCCCTGCACACTCCAAAAAAACACTCAATTCTCCTCAAAGAAATATGCCAGTAATGTGGCAGTCAGCGTCTTTCACAATTGATATGGATTTAATTATATTGGGTGGAAAATGGCTGTACATTTTCTACCCAGACTGTCTTTCTCATCCTGTCAAAGGCTCAGAGAATTTCACTTAATTGAGACGGGCACAAGATCCTTATGAACTCAACTAATGATTCTGGGATATGGACGTTTGAATGAAATCACAGCTTTAATGGAACACACGCAATGTTCAATTAATAGTGTTGGAGGCAGCCTAAATTATAAGAGACGGTGGATTATTCGATTATCATTAGCTTTAGCAAAAAAACTTCAGCCATGCACTGAATGTTATGTTACTACCATACTACTCATTCTAGTTTTGTTTACAGTATGCAGATGTTCTGTAATATTTTCTGTAATATCTGCATGACCTTTGTATTTGGCTGAAACATTTGAAAAAAACTTTAGCATTTACATTTACAGTGTAAATGAATGGCAAAAAATGCTACCTCACATTTTCATTGGACTCAGACATGCAGTCATGTGACGCTTCTTAAATTGTGTATTGTTACATATTGCATACTTTCACACTTGGTATAAAACAACATAGGCAGTATACAGTGCACAGTGAACTGTATGCTAATATGTTATGCTACACATACTGTGGCCGTAATGTTCGCTTGCATAAGAAATTATGTTGTATAAATACAGATATGAATTATGTATAGCAATGTCACATTTAAAACAGGCACGGCCATTTCAAACTCGTATTAAATCTAGAACTCAATTACTCAGATAAAAAAAACAGAAAATAAATAAACCTAAACTTCTGGACTAATAATACACTTGAACTCAATAACTTTTCAACTGGTTCTGACAAACTAAGAACAGAACTCTTAACTGAACTCTAATTATATTCTGCAGAGATATCTCATTATCAACTCTGTGCTGTGTAAACATCTTTTTTTACAGGAACTGTGGCCATTTTGATCCCGTTCAGGTGCCTGATTGTTTTTCTCACCCGTACCCAATTATTCATGTAGAAGCTATTCAGTGAGTTAGCTGAAGTGTCATAGTAGGAGGGAAGGGTGAGTACATTCGGCCTTGTGCTAAAAAGGTCTCATTCTCCCTGTTATGTTAGCTGAGTAGTCGCCTCCGCTTCAAACTTCAGCTCTTCTCTCAGCTCTGGTTGCTGGTTTTAATGAGGGCGATTAGTGAAAATACAGGTAGCACCCAGTGCAGGTTTGAGGGCTGCGTACAATGCAATTTATCAACGTCTCAAAAGTGATGAATCACTTCTCCTTACTTTGGTTGGTTAGGCGCCTCTGCTGGGCTTTTTAATATGCAGAACATAAGATCTGGAGTCATTCAGAAATGACACGATTTTCAAGTGGACCACCAGAGAACGCTTGTAATGTCTGCATCAACCAATGTCAAATATTACCTGATAAAATGTTTGCCCCCCGTAGGGTACAATTTTGAGACCTATCAATTTATTATAGCTCTTGGTTTAAAGGCCTAGGTTTAAATCCCTCATGTTATAGTATATAGGGGGTTTATTTTGTTTTTTAAATCTGAAACATAGGGAAATATTCGGTCCAGTGATTATTTATAAGCTGTGATGTACTTTAGATGTTAATTGACTTTTTTTATATTGTATACATCCAAGCCTCTATTCTACTTTCTAAAAGTAGAAAACCACACACATGACTTGCTGTACCACAAATAACATGTAGATAATTAGACTGAATTTTTCAGTCTAAAAGAAATATTATTGGGAAATTGGGGTAATTTAAGTCAGTGTTTCAAACACAGTGTATTTCTTCTTAATATGTGTCTATAGCAGTCAGTTTTGGAGTCATTCCTCAGCTACAGTAACACAATCCTGCCCTTGAGCAAAGCATTAAATCTCAGGTTATTCCAAAGGATTCCAAAGGGAATTGTTAATAATGTTCGCTTACTTTATTTCCTCAATATAATGTCTGTTAAACAAGATATGACAAAGTGCCATATGGATAGAATGTTTCTTTGTTCAGAATTGCATTGTGGGTATTTAATTTGCATTAGGATGCCAATGCTTTACAATCTAGTGCTGGAAATAAGAATTTTCATGCATAGAATGAGTGTTAAGATGTTGTCTGATATGATTCAGATCTCATTTTAAAACATTCATGAAACGTTGGCCTTTGATGCAGCGTCTGTTTGATATTTGCAGTGACTAGTAAACTGTTGCTACAGCTCTGTGGACTGTGATGTAAAATCAGTGTAGCAGTACATGAAAATGTTTAGCACACACAGAACCCCAGGGGGCTTTGATAAAGCCCCGCTGTTCTTTAAGCACTGAGATGCAAATCGGCTCCAATGAGCTTACAAGCCCAAACCAGATATTTAAAGTATACAGTGTGTCATTAAAACACAGTTTGTCCTGTGCAGAGCAACTGAAAGATTGCAGTTTGGGAACATTCATCTAATGCATATTGCACACAAAGTTGACAGGCACTGGCTGACATGACCAGTAATTTGACTGGCTAACTGAATTGGCTAATAGGAGCATTAATAATAATTATAATACTTAATATTTGGACAGACAAACGCCCTGATCAAAGCCTAAACACCATCTTGGCTATTTTTAAGTGTTTTCTGTACAACCATTTATTGTACAGAGAGAGACTCTCACACGATTTAATTATTTCAGAATATAATTGTATAATCTATTTAAAAAGAAGATTTAAAAAGAAGACAAGAAGATGATTGGTCACTTTACATGTCAGTCAAATGATTTGCAACATACTTTATGCTGTTGGTCAATGGTCTAGCTATATCTAGCTAGCCTTGTGAGAAAAGGTTGGACACACTAGGCTCACGTTCAGCCAATATCTTTACAATGGCCTTAAAATTTATGTGAATCCAGTCTACTAAAAACAGAGGCCGAACAGAACACAGCGCTTTCCAGATGATGCACTCATTGACACATAGGGAGAGAGAAATACATTCTCAATATGTTTACAATCTTTCTTGCTTTCTTAAAGGAAAGACGACCATATTTCCTCATGTCATATATACCAATCTGTACATGTAGACAGATGTTGGTATGGAAACCTGTTGAATCCGTAACTCAATAAAACTTGGAAACTTAAACCACATGACAGACAAGAAAAAAATTGAAGTATTATTTATTCAAACGGTGAAATTTAAAAGCTTTTCTGCTGGCAGCCACAGAGAAACACGTAGGAGATTCAAGAGCTCTCGGTATATGGCCGACGGATTCCCCGGAGGGCTCAGAAAGAGCGACATCAACCAGGCATCACTTTTTAAAAAGCTGAGCAACACAACTTCCTGTTCAGATCAAAGCTCTCCCTCTTTTTGTCCTGTATTAAAAGGAAAGGATGAATGTTATAGGTTTTGCTTTTACCTTTTCTTCATATAAGATGTGCTGTGGGGATCCAGGACTTTATACTTTGTGTGCCGAATAGTGCAGCACGAGCGATTTTTGTGGGAAAAGAGGAAATGAAGGTTTTAATAGCAGTTACTGTGATGGAAACAGATTTTTTTTCAGTTTCAGACTTTTTTCAGTTTGCTGGGCTGTTGGCCTTGGAAACTTTTCTTGTGCTGGAAGATGTTTTGGAATCTGTGGATTTTTTTTGGACTACACATGAATAAACTACTTAAAAAACTGTTTTGTATTTACATTCACAAATGAGTAACAAAATATGTTACTTTAAAGTTAATGAAAGTTTGCGTCAAACGTCTCAAAACAGAGTTAAAATATTCAATTATGTGTCAATATAAGCTATAATTATATAGCTGTAATAGCTGTGCTTCCTGGGAACTATGCATATAAAAATATAACTCAGTTTGTACTTCAAAAATATTTAGACACTTTATAGAAGAGAATGTATGTATCTTAATTCATTTTTCTTTTAGATTCACATCATGACGCTATTAACCAAACATTCACACATAAATCGAACGGGAACAAATATTAACAATTTTTTCACTATAGCTTTAATTATTTTAGTAAAAAATAAAATACATTCAGGCAAAGATTCAACAACACTGTATAAAAAGGTAGATTTGATTATACCAAGGTATTTTTGTGTTTGTCACCTTAACTCTAAGCTTATATATAAGTGTTTTGTATATATAAATGCACATTACAATGTATAATAAAAACCCTTAAGAAAACAACAGTGTAAGCAGAAGATGACAGTACAGATATATTTCTAAAGCTTATCATACAGACATCTTCCCTGCTGCCACTATACCCACTGCAAGCCATTCATTTCTATTCTACGTCTCATGTGCAGAGCAGCTCTGACACGGCGATATGTCACGCGGTCTAACAACAGAACACTGAATCAGAACATGAACTGAGCTCAGCAGAGAAGATAAAGTGTTCCTCAGAGTTTATACCCTTTATACAACAGCTGCTCCAGACAGCTGCCACTGACCACAACCTTCTCAGGCTTTCAGTTGAACAAAGACAATAATTATAAGACTAAAATGATAAATAATTTGTCTTTAAAATGTCACAAACATTTTGGTCCATAATATAATGAAATAGTGCTAGTCTGTCTATTCTTGTAGTGTAAGTCTTTGTAACTTCCTTTAGTTATAAGCTTGATTAATAAGCTTGTGTGCTTATTAATCATGGTACATTTGAACTTATACGTTCGTACGTTCATACGTTCGTACATGTTGTGTGCATCTATGTTGTTTGCTGGCTTTGAAAAACAGAAGTGAGCGAGAAAGTGAGAAAATAATGTGAACAATTTAAGAAAAATGTTAATTTCGAAATTATAAAGATACAGTACAGTGTATCTCATTTCAGACACCACTCTGACGTTACATTATTTTACACTATGTGCACTTACAGTATACCTACAGTACCCTTACAGCACACTTACCCAACAAAATAGGGTTAGGTTCAGGGCTCATACTTGGTAATCATACAGATAAACAGTAAGTACATATTACAGTCATATTTCACATGAATGTATTATGAAGTGCTGCCACATTTATGCACCACATACATACACTAATCTTCTATAATTGAAACTGACAGACCCATAGATTCATCTTCTCCTAATTAAATGTTAATGTGTGGGTTTGTGTTAATGTTTTCTGCCTGTGAATCATAAATAGCTGTCAGAAAATGTAATATTTATGCTTGTAGACTGAAAACTTCTAATGTTTGTTTAGTAAAATCTTAAAAATGGTGTTGTGACATGATTATCTCTTGACAAATAAGTTAAAAACATCATTTGTTTCCCAGGGTTTGTGGAAACTTTGTGTTACATCACAACATAAACTGGTATAATAAAAAAATAACCTGTTTTATGTTTCAGGGACACAAAAGCTATAACTGTGCTTTAATTCAAACTCTATATGCAGCAATAAAAACGCAAAACAAAATAAAAGCAAAATAATAATTTAAAAGTACATTTTATGTTAGTGATATTAAATAATAATAAAAGTAGCTTGTCTGATTGTATAACACATAGATATAACACAAGCAATTGGTTTGTGATTGGTTAATGACTCCCTAAACAATACCAGAATTCACGGTATAGGGTTAGACTAAAATATGTCTGTCTGTAACATTAGTGCATATGACACTGCTGGCTTTGCCAAACACTAATTAATAAATATCTGTGGTTGTGAAGGCAAGGCAGGAAGTCTCCTTAGCATATTAGATGAGAACCCTGGATTCATCCTCACTCAGTTTCGTTGCACAGTGCTAGACCTCTAAAATGTAATATGTCGTGCTAGCTTTCCTAACCTCCCCAAAACAGACGAATGAATTAAACTAAGAGTTGTGCATGTGCCAGGGTCTAACAAATCCAGTTTTGAATGTGAGGAACATCTGATAGCGGTGATAATTCCTGCCATATACTTGGAATTTGTGCCGTATACCTGTAATCCCACTTTCAGAATTATGAGATTAGAGGGATTTAACAACTAGAGAGAATATAAACCAGGGCTATTACAAATATCACAGGTGATTATGATTATGTCAGTAATACTATCAGTGGATTCTAATGTAAAGTTGTACAATTTAAAGATAAAAGTAACAAAAGAAATATAATGTTATGAAATATCAAAGTGACTGCTGCTGTAATTGTATCTGATGTATTTCTGAGATGAGCAATGTATTCAGTAAGGATTATATTTAGGACGGGGCTTAATTTTGTCATGTTAAGTTACTGTGAACAACACAGACACATACTGAAGGAAATGCACTTGAGTGTCTAATAATTCATACTGTGTCATTTGCTACTAAACAGTGAAGGTCATTTGTGTGGCTCTTGTTTACAACCATAATAATTAAACATCCACATGGTTTTTGTCCACCTACAGGAGGATTCAGTGACCCAGAAACATGCATAATCTACAGTCACTAGATTTAAATCACATTCGGTCATTTACATGCATGAGCAAGTGTTTATGTTGTTTATATGTTGTCACTAAACACTTTTTGCTTTAAATATGTTAAATCCTTTGTAGAAAAGGTCAGATTTTGTTGCTTCCATTAAACAAAAGACACCAACATTTCATCATTATCTACATCGTTCAACTTTTATTGATAATATAATACAAATGATGTAGAAAAACATTGTTTATGAAATTAGGAGGATATACACATTTTCATAAGTGGTCAAAGACATTTGAATCTTACCACAGGTCAAAAAGAATCTATTTTTTACATGTATAATGTTTATGTATTTTTAAGGTATGATTATGTTATTTAACCTTATGTAAAATAATTGATACTCAAACCTGTCAGCTATCATTATAACATAATGAATAGTAATCATATATTCCAGAAAAATAATCAACAATGTTGTAAAATAATCAAGAAAAGAGTTTTTTCACCCACTGTGCAGCAATCATCCAAAAAAAGCTATTCTGCTTTTAAACAGAAATGTATTCACAGATAATTAAGCATTTAGTTCTCCATTTTTAATAGTTCTTCCAAAGCTGATGAGCCCAGGAGTTAGATTTCTAATCCACAAGCTGTGCTGACTTCCAAGCATTTTAAAAATGTGAACACTTTGTAGCGCTAATATTAAGAAAGCACATGGCTACCTTTGGAGTTGAGACCAAGGGAAAAATGACTGAAATATGTATGAAGTTTTAATCTTCAAGGAGAAAACTGATCATTAAATGATCTTGGCTTTATGGAACACTCAAATGATCATTAATAATTCTGTTAAGAGCAGAATTTAAGACTGAACCTACTGTAAATGACAGCTTGATGTTCACAGCACATCTGTTTAAGCCACTTACGTGAGGTCAGAGATCACCTCTGGAAAGCACTCAGCAGTTTTATGACATCATTACTGGTGCACTGTGATTGGATATTACATATTCACATCTTACATATTCAGACAGGTGTGCCATCCTAAGTGGGTTGTGCAAATTTCAGCATTTGTATTAAAATGTGTGTTAGTAAGCAAAACTGTGAGGTGATGAGTAATTCACATAACCAGTGTGTGCAAATAAACAACCCTGTCAGTCAACTCGGTTATTCAAATGGCTGTACAGAGATCTTGCAACCTCTTTTTTACCCACAATCCCATGCGGGATGAGTTAGACATATTTAAGGGTTTACAGCCCTTACAGTTACATCAGGTTATTAAATTCTACATCAAGGATTTATAAAGTGGCAATTTTATTGCCAAGCTATTTAAAGTGTTTTAGTGGCATATTCACCCTCTCTGATGGCAATAAATCATTATTTATTTCTCTATGAAAACTCTGCTAAAAAATGATTGATATACAGGTGCAGTTTTTATGTATACATGTATATGTGTACAGTATATATGTGGTTTGCACACAAGTAATGAGCTCATATGCAAAACATGAAATTGTACAAGTGGCGAGCATGGCAAGATCCCGGAAAACATATTCATGTGTTCTGACACATTGCTTTAGGCTATGTTACATAATATGTCTCCACAAAGGGTTGGTAATGATTATTTCATGAATTAGGGTAAACAAACGGATGTAAAACTGTTTAAAATCAAGAATGTGTTGGAGGAATATTTTTCCCTCAAAGCATGTTTTTCTTCAGTGATAAGTTAAATTAAATTAAAGGATAGGCATGATATGAAAGGAATTAATTTAAAGTGCTTCCCCCGGTGCAGGAAGAGTGGACCACTGAATGCTGGGAAAACAAAGACATGAAAAATGTAATTAATCCACAGTCCTCATACAGGAAGCTATTAATAATATATTATTGGCAGTGTGTAAGGTCTGATCTTCTGCTCAGCGTTCCGAATCCAAAAATATAAAACGTGCCAATATTGCTTATTTTCTAAATTAACATTTAGAAAAGAGCACAATTTAAAAGTTCAGTCTTCATGCTGTCATAACAATTTTTGCCTGTCTATTTAAAATCTCAACTCTGCTATAACCAGCCTGATATGCAGGGACAGCTTTAAATAAGTCTTTAACTGGTTGTGGTTCCTTTAAGTGTAAATTTTCAACTGCATCCTGAAGCAACCGGCTCAACAGGGGAATATTATTTGTCCAATCAGTTTAAGTTGTTGAGTGGAAACCTGTTTAACAGCAGTGTCTATTTTTGTTGTTTCGTTCAGTTCATATATAGATAGATATAGATATATAGTGCAGGACATATTATTAGCTATAGCTTAATAAGGTTTATACACACACACACACATTCACACACGTGTATGTATGTATAAAGCTGGTGGCACTCATTCATAATGGAACTCTATAGAACCTAATAGAACTTTATAGAACCTAATAAAACTCTATAGAACTTTATTGGAACCTAATGGAACTTTATTCTGCATTGCACTCACCAAGAAAACTCTGGTTAGAGCTTTAAAAGTTCTATTTTAAAGTGACTGACTCATGTTTGTTCTGACTCTCAGAACCGTATTAAGCAGCGTAGCTCTGCTGTCTGAGCGCCCCTTGAAATAACACTCCCTCAAATGAATACGTTCGAATATTATATTTAAAGGGAAATATTATTCTCTCTCATCCTCAAGACTGCACCCAAAGAAGTTATATCTCCGGAAGAAGCAACTATCACAAAAGACTTCAGCAGGTCACTGAGGAGTGCTTTTCTCCTCATTCATTTATGTAATTTAAAATTCAGATGGTCCAAAGACTATCAAGTCAACTGTGTCATTTAATTACGTCTGTTTGAAATGAGTTTCCTTATTTCCTTATAAGTTTTTGAGCTGTGATAAGCACCAGCTCATCAGATTACACCCTACTGCAGTGAGACCCATTTCAGCAGCTCATTTTAGCCTAATAGTTCAGATGAGAATTGAGACGCGTCCCGGGCCTTACAGACTGCAGAGCAGATGTAGTCCTACCTTATTCCTGACATTTAAACCAATGCTCCGCTTTCCAAGTGATGCATTAGTGGTGCGTACAGATCGTAAATTGGAAAAAAAATCTGAGGAGAATACATTGCCCATGCAGATTTAAGTCTTGAATGACATTTTTAATACACTGTCTGTGGTTCAGAATTTGTCAGTTGTTGGTGTAAATCACCCCAAATATTTACCCCATCATTTAAACCTCATGATACTTGTTTGTTGTAACATGCAGTAGTTTATATGTACAGACAATATGATTTTGTTGTAATTTTTAATTGCAGGTTTGAACACAAAATCAATTTACATATTTTATATTTGTTCATATTTTATTATAAAGAACTTGCATCACTCAGCAGTTTAAATCCAGCAATTAATAGTTTCAAAAAAAATCCAACAGTGGCTTTTATTTTGAAATTCAAACAAAGTGAATTTATCAGTATTGCTTTGAAAGGAAAATTTACTATTCAAAACAAATATCATTAATAAACATTATATAGTTCACCATTATAAACCTAACTGACTGATATCAGACCTGACACATAAAAGCCCTTATTGTAAAAACTGTAACTCATTGTGTTTGGGAATCCTTTGATGGTGATTATACATTATGCATATAGAATATTAAACATATGGAATACTGTTATGTTGGTGATGTATGTTGCTTCGGTTGCTTTGCGTTGCATCACTGCTCATTTGCATAAAGGCAAACTTTTAACAAGCTTGTCTGTACCACCCCTTACAAAGTACAAAGCAGTAGTACTTGTTTAGACATTTTTGTTGTTTAGATATATAGGGTGAGTGTTTGGAGTGTTGACAAATGTCTATCTTTCTCCCTCTCTTTTTCCCTCTTGCTCTCTTTTTAAAGTAAACTGCACCAGTAATGTCAGCTGTGGGATGCTCATGGCCAAATATACGTCCCAGTTTCCATTTGAATGCCTGTGATAAAACATCTCTGTTCACATTTCACAGCAGGTAACCTATAGGCTCAGTGGTTATCCTGGCGTTTGTTCATCCGTGAGGTACAATCATGTCTAATGAAAATAATGCATCACTTCATGTGTTCTGTTTGCTTAGTTACGCCTGTTAGATACAGAAATGTGGCCAAAGATTTTTTTTGTACTTCAGAGAAAAAGAGCCTTTGACTTTGTAGACTGCTTTGGGAATAATTCCATACTACAGTTTTTTTGTTGAAATGTGGCCAGTGAGTTTGCAAATCAGCAATTTCACTTTTTTTTTGCGTTGCAAAACCTGCCCGCAAACAAACATGTTTACAAATATTACTCTTAATAATTCTTAAATATTGTGAGTGTAAATTTTGACATCTGAAGTAATTTAATTAGTTGCCATTATGCCATTGTAATCAGACGGTATAACCGTCAGAAGCTATTTAAATATATAATGAATACTGTACAATTTATAGCAATTAATTCACATATATTGTATTTTCAGATGGGCGGGACAAATAAAGTACGCTGTTGTACCACACAAAAAACAGAACCGGTGTGACGGTCATCTAAAAGTGTTGCATTGTATCATGGCGTATTGCATCAGGCGCTTCCAGTGAGGAGAATGATTGTTAATTACAATACGGCAATACAATTCAGTACATTTTATGACAATCTAGCCAGCCTTTATGATGTCCCCCTGGTTTGATATTAGCATATTTAAAGAGACCTGCACAACATAAAGTACAAGAGTAACAAATAATATGATATATATTGTATATAAATAAACACGAATGAAATGTAAAACTAATTTGCGGAAAATTAGCCCAAATTAAGGCCAGCATATTCATGAGGCATTAAAAGGTTAATGAGATTGACTCTCTCTCTCTCTCTGGCTTGCCCTAAAGAGACTATAGGCTGCCTTGAGGAGAGAGAGAGAGCAAAGTGACTCTGTCTTGAATGTCAAAACACTCCTCTAAGATACACAGAAAGATGTGGAGTTCAGACACATACTCCCTCTCTTTAAGGTACAGTGGACCCAACGCAAAACACAGATCCCTGCGCGGCCCCTCTGTGGCCGGTGACAGCTCAAGCTCAGCTCCTTATCAGCAGTCAGGCACATGGTAGATGAGACTGTGAGCTTCTCCACGCGCCTCCTCGCTCCCGACTACTTATCAACAGGACATGTTAGATCTCTCATAGGCTAGCAAACAGATGTGTGCACAATAGGGCAGTCATGAGATTAGCAGACCTTGTGTGTGTATCTTGCAGTGTGCCAGTGCGTAGAATATGATGTATTGTCACAAAGCTGTAAATATTGAGGGTGATTTAAATCTTGTATTGTTCTACTGTAACCAAACAGATATTGTATGTGAGACAGGGATATTATGGAGCTGAAATAGGCTTTCATGTGTTTTGCATGATATTTTGTTATTTTAAATTCAATATAAAATATGTTAATAGTGACTTTAAAAGGATAGTTCACCCTTAAAGAAGATTGTGTAATAATTTTTTCTATTTTCACAAATTTCTATATAAAATTATATTATATACATAATATATACATTTGATTATAACAGAACATTAATTTTACAGATGGATATAGGAAGGTTTAGGTATATATAATATTTTAATGGTGTGCTGTATTCCACCAACCTTATCAAGCAGGGTTTTGCCCACAACCTTTCTGCCAGTCTGATCAAAATGGTGTCATTCTATGAAAATTGCATTTGTACATTTTGCAGCTCTGACTGGAACACAATACTTAAGCTTGTCAAACATGAGTCCCTGTTCAAGGTTCAGGAGAAGAGAAGTCCTCAGCTGATGTGTCCTGCTAACCTGCACACTGCAAACAGGACATGTTTGTTTTTCTATAGACAATCCACCAGGACCTGAGACCCACTAGTGGCCCTCAACAGACCTCCAACGGGGCTTCAAAATTACTTAAAAGAATTTAAAATGATTGAAAAGAAGACAAAACATGCATTTATGCATTATGTCACAATTTTAATAAGCTTGTACAATGTTCAGTTATAAAGTTAAACTTGTGGTGCCTGCAATTTGTGGATCAATGGCAGCCTGCAAGGCTGTCTGAAAATTGACCTTTTTGCCAGTCCATTTGGATGTGAAACGATGTCACCCTAAAGTTAAGGTGAATTATATTACCTCAGTAAGTCAGGTTGGCAGGAATTTGATAGGAAACTTTGACAGAAAAGCAGGGAAGTTGCTTTTCTTGGAAGTTGCTCACTCTGTATATTAAACAGGAAGATGTATTTGAACATAATGAGACACGCACTTCAGCTTTAACAAGATTCACATTAGGCTATGAGAGTGAGCGTCTTGATGGAGTATTTCTTACAGTGGGAACGGAGTGTAACCCTCAGCCCTCAAAGTAATGAGGCAGATCTGATTCAGCTACATCTATTTTGAATGGGGAAAGGAGTTGGCGAGCATCTAGAATTGCTGTTTTGAATCATTAACACAGTTCGCAAACTGCAGCTTCGGTGTTTACAGAAAACATATATTTCATTAGTGAAAACAGATGGAATGTCAAGATGCCAGTATCACATTAAGCTTACCTCAAGGGTATATGAGCAGCAGATTCATGGAGACCTTCACAGTTCCCCTGGAGATGTTTGGAGAAGAACCAGAGACATGCTGGACCCCTTTAGCGTTTAGCCATTGTCTGCTCTGTCAGCGCATAAGCAATGAGTGACGTTCTTCTCTCCATCGCAGGTTTTATTCACACATTTGGAAGGAATTGAAACAGCAGCTCTCAAGGAAACAATAGAAGAAGACGATTTACCAAAATGGATTGAGGCAACTCAATCGAATCACACACAATTGTCCTGTTGGGCATATTTATCCATTCTCATTCCAGAAGCGTTTGTTTCTCGGGCGCCGCGCACATTGTGTGGATGCCAGTTAAACAATTGTATGCTTATTATGGTGTCAAGATAGCAAAGAATGCTACGGTATGTTTAGAGACAGGCTCCGTAAATGAGTGCTGGAGTATGTGGTTAGCTTCCTGAAAAGTCTCTGTCTCGCCTATTATACTGCTGATTGTAATGGCTGAAAAGTTAGAGTTAAAAACCACTTTGAGCTACAAACTAATTTGCAATTGTTACCTTCTTTCTGAAAGTTTTGTTGATAACATTTGGTTTTTGCCCAGGCAATGAGCTGCATTTTTACACCGTTTTATATTTTAACTGTTTTTCCACTGTAACAGCTAATCTAATGAACATTTAACCAATTAATTTCTATTATATTTACGGATTTGACTAGTGTTTTATCCAAAGTGACTTACAGTGCATCCATATACATTATATCATATTTGTATGTTTTCACCAAGATGCAAACCTATGACTTTTGCACTATTAAAGCAATATTTTATATTAAGCTACAGGAATATGATAACATTTAATGGAGCATTTAATGAGATTTAATAGAATGAACATCTAACATTAAGTGTTAAATACAAGGATTTTATGCATCATGCTCTATTGTTGTAATGTAAAAATAAAATACAAAATAGAAATAGAGATCATTAAAGACCATTAGGTGCAGATTTTTCTCTTCAATGCAGTTAGGTCACGTAAAACTCTCAGTGTTGGTTATGTCTTACTGTTTGGAAGAAAATACCTTCTTCACCCTGTAGTTGTGTTTTAATTATTTACTTCAATTCCAGGACAGTGTGAATCTTGTGAGCCACACTCAATAATGAACCAAGATCCACATTTCTAGCACAAACACTTAAATTATATTCACCCCATCTAAGTTATCTTAGTGTAGATGACTAAGTTTGGCTTAATCAATACTGTGGGTGAGGCGTGTTATCAGAGACTGTTATAAGCTGGAAGTAGTTAGCGTTTGTGCTTGACACTGTGCAACAAAGTTCATTGTACAGCATGTTCAACATGTAACACTAACATACAGTTACAAATAACCTGCGGCTGTGAGAATGGGCTGCAGTAAAATGAAGACCTCACAGCGTTTTTTGTGATCATTTTATTGTTGTAAGCAAAGTGATAAAATATGCACATACTGTATTTTGTTAGATGAGACTGATGATGGCTTTGAAGTGTCTATTAGAAGCCATTTGCACGCTCATTAAGTTTTGATGAGGAAATGCAAAACTGTGAGAAAGCAATTACTGATTTTCATGCCAAACCACTTCTGTTAGAATCACATGTGTGATTAGTCTATTGTTGTTTGGTGATGCATAACTTAAAACACCATGTTAAGTATTAAACTTCATGTGCGCATTCACATGAGAAAAGTATTAAGAATGCAGGAGCCGTCCCTTTTAAGACCTGTGAGAAATTTAAATGAGATAAAAACGCCTTAAGGAAGCCTTTTTCTCACACTTTTTTTCCTCTGTGCACCCAAGATGGAAATCACACAAAACTGTGTGAATTAACAGTCATGGCATGGGCGGGGCAAAAAAAAGATTGTGTGAGGCCACTGGCTTTCACCTTTATTTCATTTCTCATAACATAACAAACACCCTCTGACAACAGATATCACCTAATATCATATAAATGACTTTGGTAATATGTGGAACAGAATGACACCCACAGAAACACCCTCAATACATTTCAGTACGGATTACAAACACCTGTAATAATTCTAATCTTCTTTAAAGATCACATTTATCTGAAGCATGCATGTTTTTGATACGTTTGTCAGCTTTTTGCAATGAAAACCCTGTACCAATTTTGTTCTGTCTGTCACTGCTCTGGATATTTTCATAGGAGTTTTGAAACGCCTGGAAAGACACACAGTGACCCTTGCTGGTCTGATGCCTTACATGTGTTTGATAAATCGGGCCTGACAGATGGACCCTCGTTAGAATTCCTTATTTGACAAAAGTCCACCTCACATCACCTTGAGTTTCACGGTAGCCATGACAGCTGATGGGACAGTGTAAGAGAATCAGTGAATCCATGCGCTCCGCTCCAGGAATTTGGCTCGCTGTTTCTGAGGGCCTGTTTCAAGCAGACATCAAAGCAACAGGGGCAAGAGCCATTATCTGTGTGGCCAGAGAGAGAGAGAAAGAGAGAGAAAGAGAGAGAGAGAGAGAGAAAGAAAGAAAGAAAACATCTTTTTTAAACTTTGAATAAACACTCATATATCTTAGAATAACATGCTTATGTTTCTATAATAATATCAAATAATAAGTTTGATGTACTAAGAAATGTTTTCAGTGGACTGGGGTTAGTATTATGGAGTGTTATTTTTGCATTGTTGTACGGTTGCTATAGAGGTCTGGTTTGTTGCTAGGTGGTTGTTAACTAAAAGAGACTTGTCTCTTTGATGATCATGTTTCACTGAAAATCATACATCTGGTCTATTGGATTCCTTTACACATTTTAAACTCTGCAGTAGCGACACTTTTCTTAGCAATCTTTACTTATAATACAACCCTTTTAAACTTGCAGTTATAATAATTTAATATAATATAGATTATAATTAAGAAGAAAATCCCTACATAAATTTAAACAATACAAAGCCATTTCTAAACAAGCATTTCAATGCTTTGCTGTTTAAAAATATCCGTGACACTGTTTAATACGTGACACTGTTTATTGTTACACACTCCCTGATGCCAAAAAATACACAAAATCAAAATTTAACTCCCAGTTTATACTGCAGAACACAAACTGTAGTTTCCAACAGCAGAATTCAGAAACTGTGGAGCTTTTGGGTGTCACTCAGAATTTACTCAAACCATTTTATTTTTGGCCTGCAGTATTGTTTTGTCTGTGTGTCTCTCAGTGGTGGCAGCCGTGCCTCTCCTATTAATTGTCAGTGAGGGCTGGAGGGTCTGTGCAGACAGCTACTGGTTCACTGAATTATAGACACCAGCCTTCATTTTTGTGCCTAGAGGTGCTCAGTTGTAAAGTTAAGATGAGGGCCAGCGTTTCTCTTCTTCAGTATCAAACCGAACATGACACAGTTCCATTGATTTTCTACTTGGGAGGTGTTGAACATTATGAAAAGACAGTAAAAATAAAATTGTCAACTGTCAAGTGTCAAGTTTCGCTTGTGTTTTATTCCTTATTCCTAAGCGAGTTTTCTTAAGAATTCTCTCTCTCTTACATTCATTCTGTTGTAAAAATATACAGTACATTGTGTTCTCCCTCAGCGGTTTACACCACAGTGAAGGTACATTGTACGTTAAAATGAAGTTGTGGTAACAGTAATGGTGTCAGGTCAACATCTTGGTCATTTGTGGAATCATCTTCCAATATATTTCCATTTTAATTTGTACATGTGCAATGTTGTTGTTTTGAAATGACAATATAGCAATTTCAAATTCAAATGTTCTGTGTGGATGTTTGGACTATTGTTTCATACTATAGCATCTATATTACAAAACAGTAAAGTTTCTAATCTTGGGACTGGGGAGAATCTGATCAAAATCTGCAGAGAAGTTCCGCCCATCATTGCATTGGCTTTCATGTCTCCCATCCATAGGTGATGTGATTATGTGCCAAGAGCAGGAGTATGAAAATGAATCACTACTGGCAACGTGATGAGACACACCTGGACTATATTGCATCTTTCATTGATGTCACATGCCTCATACACACAACCAGATTTGCACGTGGGAGAAGGTGACCTTGCGCTCCATGGCACAACCTAATAATGACCGGCAAGCTACAAGGCTTAAAGTTTAAATCACTTAAAGCTTATATATATATATGTGTGTGTGTGTGATACACAGAACACAGGAGCTAATGGCACAAATAATGGTGCTAACGTAAGATGTCCATCTTATCTAGTCTGAACATAAGAGATCTAACATAAATGACTAAATACCCTCTTAACACTAAATTTAATGTTTAATTAACATTAAAGTTTTTGTATTAATGCTTTGTGGTCTTTTGCTGGTCAAATGTGTACCTTTGATGCACTGTAAATCTCATACTGCCTGTCAAATGCATTGGAGACTTGGACATATGAGGTAAGGTAGGTAAAATGATACGTAAGAGACTGTGTAGAAAATTCACAAACTGTGTTTAAAGACACATTTTAATCTGATGGCGACACACAAAATGACACTCTGGTTATTTCTGAAGCACTTAACTTCAAAACATAAATCTGAGTCATAATAAACTGTCTGCAAAAACAACCTATTAGGAGTTTTTTCTTTTTTTACTTCAAGAAAGTCTTTGAATAAACATTAAAATAATAATTTCTCCAGCGCACAACTTTAACCTAATTTTGCTAAACATCTTACTTACTGCTAAAAATTGCTACTTGTTAAAAAATGATTGTAACTGAAAAAACAATAACTGGCAAAAATAAAAATACATAAAGCCCCTACATGGCTTGGCAGAGTCAAGCCCAATACGTCTTTAAGGGACGGGTTTTCTTACAGGTGTGTACGTCATTTCTAGCCCCTCCCCTTGGTGCAGGTGCGCCTCGATTCAAAGGTAAATCGGCGTGGCTGGTTAGTATTGCAGCAGGTGTGTGTGGTTTGCTAAGCTGTATATTTTGCTGTTATTGTAGCTGGAATATCACTGTGTTGAGGCTTAGCGGTGGTGTGCGCGCTGTTATCACTCCCAGCTCGAGTTTGATCGTTGGTTCGCGTTAATACGTAAATGTTTATGGTAACTTGCGTCTATTTTGTGTTAGATGGTTTGGACAGTCATGTGCGAAATCTGGGTTGAGTCGTATTTTGTGAGCAACTGTATGACTTGCGTTTTAAAGATCTTGATCTGGTGGTTTTTAATCATTAAGTTATTAAGCGTTTCCTTGTAAGGAGGCTGGAGTTTTGTTGAGGGTTTGCTTTACTTCTGCAGCTATTGTGGCGATCGTTTCCTGCATAAACGCTCACGGCGCTGCTGTTTTGTCAATATTTGTTTGTTTTGTTTACTTTATATAAGTAAGACTGTCTTGCTTTGTTTTCTGGCGCATGTGCGTTTTGCACATACCCCGCTGCTCAGTAATATTGCGACTGTTCGCCAGTGCGTGCATTTATTATTTCTCTTGCTTTGTTTCATTGTTTGTATATTCAGCGATTGTTTCTCATTGATTAAATGAATTTGTTTTATTATGCTTTGTCTTTACTTGCTAGTTTACTAAGGTTGTTTTTTTTATTTTGTTTGTTTCATATTGACTATTTAGTAATTTAAGTGTTTCTTCAGCCCTCTATTATTATTATTATTATTTTATTATGCATGTATTTTGTTTAGTTTCCTTTTCTTTGAAAAAGGGGTCACAAGTATTTTTAAGTAGCCTAGTGGCCAGTCAGACAGTGACGGCTCTGAACAGCTGAGTCCGGCTTTACACTGTTGTTATGCTGATAAATGACCATGTGTAGGTGGAGGCCACCAAATACGGTTTAGGAAGGAAGTGCTAAAAATAAACAGTCAAGCATTAAACTCAGTCAAGGTCTCCGAGATCAGGGATTTAATACAGGAAACATTCAACGGTAGGGAACTAAGTGTCTTTAAAGCAAGTTTGTACGCTGTGTAAAATGTATTGTTTGAAAGTAAGTTTGTTTAACACAGAATGATTATTTGTGGACGTGCCCTTACTGTGATCTTAACTGACAAGTGCTGGGCAGTCCATCAACTGGACTTTGGTAACTGGCTTATGTGTGTGTGAGATTTAAAATGTAATAGACATGAATCCTTAGTTGCTTTGAAGCTTTTGTTGCTCAAAGTAGGTTAGTTGTTAACTATTTGAGGCGTCACAGTTTTGTGCTACTATTAACTCGTCTGTGACATTGGCTTTGTCCAATAACCTGTCATGAATAAAGTGAAACTGTCTTTTAAGGCCACAGTTGTGTGGACATCTGAAATGGTCTGAGTTTGTTTGAAATGTTCTCGCAAACAAACCAAAATTGTGTCTTGAAACTAATCAAGTGACTTTCAGAGGCTGACAGAAATTCTAACCATTTTTAGCATTGTTGGACAATGCAAGCAGCATGAATCTGGCAATGGAGATAAGCAAGCTTTTGTTTTACAGTGTCTCTGCAGACTACTGATTCTGTACACCTTACAGTATATTGAGAAAACGCCAGCTTACTACTAGTCAAGTGCTTTCTAAGTGACTAGAAGTGCAAACTGTAACATTAGAACAAACATTAACAAAATAATTTAAAATTATTTATTTTTGTTATTTTTGGCAATTCATACAGTCACACTCTGATGTATATTATATGTTTATTTTTACCCTACATCATACATAATTAGAAGTCAAGCTAACATTTCAGAGTCCAATAGGAAACCAGGCTCAAGTAATGTGATCGTGAACTCGTTTGTAATATAAACTCGGCATCTCCGTTCAGAGCCAGACGCTTTCAGTATCCATCCCATAATCCCTCCTGTCCCCTGGATTTGTGTAGATAAGATGGACATCTATAAAAGCCCCCCACCCCCGTCTGCTGCATCCCCCTCCTCTGTGCTTGACGGATGAGTGTTGGCCCAGCATTAAATCTCTTACTTTCTCCAAATGAGATCCAATAAACATAGCAGGCTTTTCCTGAAGAATTAGGGGCTAAGTGACAAGGAAAGCCAAGGTCAAAAATCTGCCATGGAAGGGTCAGGAGGAGAGAGAGTGTACTACTATTGCTGATCAAATGAGATGTGTGTGTGTGTGTGTGTGGTGTGTGTTAGGGAGACGTCAACCATAAAAGCACAGAAATAAAACGCATCATTAGAAGGGTGCCTGGCTCTAATGCTGTAAATACGGTGGCCACATAGACAATTCTGACATGTTATTTGCTGTTTCAAATAAGTTGGTTAGGTGGTAATGGACTGTGGAGGGAGGTGTGTGTGTGTTTATGAGTCCCTGCATGTCCCTGGAGTACAGATGTGTCATTTGACATCCTGCCTGGAGGTTTATCTTCTCTCTCTCATCTCAAAAGCATTTCACTCAGGGGTGCTTCAGTTAGCAAATTTAAGTAATTAAAAAAAGTGTCAACTTTGAATTCCTTCAAATGAATACTGTATGCACAACAAAAACGCAATAATATTTCCCATAGGCGTTTTTCAGTAATTTCAGCATTTTTTTCATAAATGTCACTGTTTCATAAACTTTATTGAATAAATCTGTGAATTCTTTGAATTTATTGAATAAAATCATCTTGTCCTTGATTTAATTAAAGGACGGAATGCCTACAAAATAGTTCCTGTTTGTGCTCCGGGGAGTTCCAGAACTCATTTGATTAGTGTCACTTTGCTGGTATGTTGTAAAGCTGAAGTGTGAAATTGTGTTATGTTAAAAGGCTATCTCCTATCTCATCTTAATATGTAGAGATGACTATAATTAAGCTATTTAGTTGAGTTTTATATAATGGTTAAATACTGTGGCGCTATCAAACCATTTAACATTTTTTAGGACCGGTACCTCATCATCAAAATTATAAACTTGTTTCTCCTTATCTTTTCAGAATATCTTAGAAATATGAGTTGCTCATTGTGCAAATATCGGTACAGGCTGAGTAGTGGACTGTCTATGTAAAAATCATGACAGCAGCCCTCCAGCCATACTGAGAGAGGCAGTGTCAACCCCTTCAGTCTAGACACTTCTGTGGAAAGACCAAGAGTCTCAGACAGGCCTTTGATATTTTTTCCTGGATAACATTCTTTGAATGGTGCCCACAGTAGTGTTTTCTCTGTCTAAAGTTATACAGAGACCTACTTTACAATCTAGAACTTGTTCTTCTAGAGTAAATAACATACTTGGAATTCTAAACATTTTTCATTGAAGGTCAGATGCATTTGAATGATTTGTGAACTAAAATAACTATTGATGCCATTCTGATTTAAATAAAATAACTGATATATCTGTCCTTGGACAGCTTTTATTTTTCATCCCAGCTTTGGTTGTACTTAAATTTTTTAAAATAAAAAGTTAAGTGGCACTGAATGTTTGAGAACTTTGTGTATGTAGGATAAAGACGTTTAATTCTGTTAGACTGTACCCAAAGGTCCCTCTACTGGCCACTGATGACTAGTTTTGTTTTTAATTACTTTCAACCATTGTGCTGGGCTCTGCCACCAAACATTTAACACCTCTAAAGCTCAGAGCGCACCTTGCACCGCTTCTAGAACTCCGAATGCACCTCCCACCGCTTCTAGAGCTCCAAGCGCATCTCACACCTCTTCTCTTGAATTCGTTTTCTCAATGTAGGGTTCTCAGTAAGGCTCTAGCAATCTCACATGTGTCTCCTCTAGAGTTTCTAAAAGCTCTAAAAAAGGCTCAAACTTGTTCAGTTTTGTCTGCAATCAAAAGATATTTCAGTTCTGATTCTTCCAAGAATAAGCTATATTGTCCACATGGTGGTTAATATTTCGTTTATGAGCCAACTTGGCTCAGTTAACTCTCTAAACTATGACAAAGAAGATTCTGGCACACAAGAATTGTGGATTCTCTATGGTGCAAACTAATTGTGAGATTAAAACAGTGTTTTGGTGATATTTGTTACCTTTGCTGTATTTGGGGATAAATGCACACCTTAAATGGTGATTAATTCAGGCACTCATTTATAATAGTGAGGACATTTTGATGTTTTGTTTGTGTCCTGTAATTATCAGTATGTACCAAACATGTAGCTGGTAAAATCTCTCAAAGGATCGGCAGGTTTTTTACCTGCGTTCTGATTCTACAGTAGGTGGTACTCCAGACAGAACCTTCTGGCTGCAGTTTGTCAAGCACTCATCACAGAACACCATGTTCTGCTTGTTGTCTCTGCATTTGTTAGGAAGTTGCCAGAACTACATCAGCACAATAACAAACAGCATAATAACAAACTCATCTCCTCTCTCCACAAAACAACAGAAGGGCGAATGAGTTTCTCCTGTTTCCTGTTTTGCTTCTACTTTCACCTGAGATTATGTTACGCTACGACCACTTCCAGTGATTGCTATTCTGCTCGAATTCAGGAAAAACTTTTTTTAAAGTTATTCACCAAAGTTATTTCAAAGCTGAGATGCATTCGTATGGGCTGCTTATTGCAACTGTCAATCATTATTCTCTCTTTACAGTTTTCTACAGTTTTTCTAACACTTCCTAATTTTACACATAAATGTCTGTAACATGAATTTCATTGGCTGGCCTGTAGCTGTTATAATGGCTTACAGTAATAATGTCTGACAGTGTATAAATTAAACTGTGCTAAAGACTAAATTGACATTTAGAAAAATCTGCCCTGAAAAGTTGTGTCTAAAGTCTTTCAACTATTTTTCAAAATGTAACTGTTGATTGTTTTTTCAAAATGTCATGAACGCCCCTTTGGTGTAATAATATAACCGTATTTCACTGTCTCCCAAGGCTTGCCTATTTAAGGAGATGGTAAATAATAATTTTTATGCCATCAGAGATGCATTATAAGCCCTTTAAACAGGTAGTGATGTCCATTATGACTGCATGGAGTATTTGACAGTGAATTTATTGTTCAATTATAAGGTTTAAGCTCTTTTAAGCATCCCCAGTGCTTCAAATCCAACCTAACATGTCTCTTAATTTCACAACCATTGAAAACTGACCTCATGATACTTATTTTAAAATTTATAGGGGAGTTAAAAAGAACAAAAGGCACATAGAATTCAGGATATAATTTTTAGTCTAAAGGTACAGGATATATTTGGATCTTACTCCTCAAATATCCCTTCCAAATTAGATGTGCTGGATTTCTGGCACTTAACAGCCTGAGGAAAGACTGCCATTGCATTTTATACCCCTACAAATTCTGTAGTTGGTATCTATAAATTAAACTTCCGGCTAAAGCTGAATAAAGTTCTCAGTATGACTCATACATTTTATTCTTTAGGTTTCTGAAATTGTTTGAGACATTTAAGAAATGAAACAAAATTTAAGTCGTTATTTACTAAAAATGTTGACATTACCACTATGTGCATTAAAGAGAATTTATTGCACTGTTCCTTCAAAAATTTGGTCAGGAAATGAGGTGACCATGGTCATGCCTGCCTCAAATTGCAAACCTGTAATAAATAAAAGTACTTTGTCTCCGTCAGATTTCAGGAGATGCAACAAGGTTGAGGTGATTTATTGTTCTGCGCTTTAGCGACGAGACCTGAGGGTGGGCCGGAGCCAAGAATTACTGGTGAAATTTAATTGAGTTGGATGAGGCGTTAAGGTAGCTCACTCTATGGGCCTGACTTATTGCCTTCTTGCTTAGAATTCTCAATTAAAGCAGAACATCTGCGCCTTCCACCACACACCAGACTGCCTTCCAAATGTGCCTTTGGCTTTTTGTTTACAAAGTGGAAAAATATGTGGATGCGTGTCTTTTATGGCAATCACTGAATCCCCTGGATCTAAATTTGGTTTGTTGTTTATAAAAGATCAGTTTTTAATCACTACTTTGCCCCAAAAATATAAATTTTCTAATGGAGAGTATTGGAGTTCGATACAATATTGATGTGTTGTGTGAGCATTACGCAGAAAAAGGCAGTTAGATTGACGTTTGAGTGCATGACCAAATCTAACAGGCAGCAGTTTTACGTTTTGACGTAAGGTTATAAAAACAAATCTATTGGCACTCCTTAACCTTTGTGTGATGCTACATCCACACAGTTAGGGGGCAGTATAAGTCCAGCGTATGCAAGGTCCCACCTTTAAGGCTTGTTGTAGTAGAACTTATGTCTGTTCTGTGTGGTGGTCAATAGAGTTTATTTTTAAGGAGAACATCAACTGTAATGTCCTGTTTTAGTAAGTACCCTAGAGCCATTTACTGGGCTATGCCTGCTGTGAAGTGGACCACATGACCTCATCAGTAGGCCACGGTCCAATCATACCCGCAGGCCCAGAGGTGTGTGTGTGTGTGTGTCTGGCATCACTGAATGACAGTGTCTGGTGCCCTGTGTATTCTGCTGAGTGTGACTGACTGACATATATTCACTCCTAAGAGATGGATTGACTCTGGTCTTCCTTTTAGTGTCTCTTCTGGTACAAGGGTCAGATTTGGCTGCTAGGCAACAGAGAAGCCCCTGCTTTAGTTAAAGGAATAGGTCACCCAAATAAAAATTCTGTTACTGTTCATGGTTATTTTTAATCTTCTGTATAATAGGAGTTTATAGTGATCATGGCTTTCGTAAAGTAAAGATTTTTTGCTTTAGCACAGTCAAGCCAGAAATTCAAATTTTTACCCATCCTTGCTCTTTGTATAGCCAAAACAAATTCTTTAAAAAATATTATTTAGCAAATCATTTTATTTGCCATAGCAGCTGTAAAATCTGCTATAGCCTTCCTACCATTTAGTGTATACAAATCTGTTTTACAGAAACATTAATACAAAATGGCTTTATGCATCTATTACTATTGTTGTTGTTATTTAATTCATTGTCCTACTGTAAACATGTAAACATTGTCTAGTAATCTTTAATCAACATGTAAAAATTCATAGCAAAACACCTGTAGGATTCTCTTCATTTGAGCAATAAGTTGTAATACTGACTGTCATCAACAGAAGAGTCTTTACTGGCCACAAGCCTTTAATCTATATCCAAAATCAATGTTTGTCTTAACAGTCAATTTGTTTGGGTAGATTTACTGCACAAACTAATGTGACTTGACTCAACAACAAAGTGGAAGAATACTGTCCATATGGGAAAGCCTGCAGGTTATAGTGTCAATGTATTTTATGATGTACAGTATATACAGGTGAGGTAACCTAGAAACCGTGAAATTGTGTTTCTGGATTAAATTCTTTTACACCGTGAAAAGAATTTGTCAGGATTTAACAGTGTTACGTTTTTTTTTACTTGTGACCTTTAAATCAGAGACTCATAACATCAACTTTGACATCAGTGTTTTACTTAAAAAATACAGTGGTTTTGTACATTTGAGGTTTCTGCCTAACTGTGATTATATTTTATACATTACCAAAGCAATCTTACACAAATTCTTATTTGTTATTGTATTCAGCTTGTCTGATTATCTCTATTATATTAAGTATATCACAACAGATACTGTCAACTTTCATAATTAACATTTAACTGTAAAAAATAAGCTAAAGATAGTTAAATAACTAAAGCTGACAACAGCACATTGTCATCTGTTCAGCGCATCTATTTGGTTCCCAGCGTGCAACTGCATGGCATGCTGGGAACCGAAGTGCTAGACCAACACCCTAATGCAGTAAATCTGTGAATAAACAAAGATTGTTTATGTACATACAGCTAATCATTGCAATTCTATAGAACAATACAACACTACAGTAATGCCACAGTAAACACAGAACAGCCAATCAAAATGTAGAGCTGGGATTTGTGTAGTAAATCGTAGAACTTGTGTTGGCTATTTCTATAGTAAATAGCCAACACAATTGTATAGTATGTAGAAAAAAGAAAAAGGAATAAATAGAAAAAGTGAATTTAGTTCTTCACAGTTTTGTTGCTTGTATAAAGTCTGTAAATCAAAGAGTTTCTGTCTGTTTTTGAGCAAGAGAATATGGTGGTACTTTGCTGACTTCAAATGTTTGTAGAAATGTTTTTTGAAAATGATCCCTTTTGAAATCGTTGAACCTGGCATAAAATCATGACACCAGAAAATCTGGTTTTAGTAAGTTGCACAAACACTGAAATTGGCTTCTCAACTTTTTTAAGAACTGCTTCTGTCAGATCCTGCAACAATTACTGAACATGTTCTTATTGGTATTTACATTGTATTACATACGATGTTATGTAGGAAGTTATTGTAGAGCAGCCTGTTCCACAAAAGTAAGAAAAGCATATAAATTTGGAACAACATGAGTGAGTAAATTATGGCAGGATTTTGATTTCTAATTAAACTGTTCATTATAACCTCAGTACTACTTAGTTCTTACTCCTTAATCTGGTCATGCAGTGCACTTGCTCTCTGTCTCTCTCTCTCTCTCTTTGGTCTCTGTCTCTGTTGCTCTCTCTTCCTCTTTTGGATTTCGAATCATGATCCCCTCTGCTGCAAAGAAAACTCCACCTACTCAGAGCTGCTAATGTAGTCACTGACAGTGCAAGCTCTCTCTCTCTCTCCCTCTCTCTCTCTCTCTCTCTCTCTCTATCCCTTGCTCTCTCGCTCACTCACACTCTCCACTCCGGTCCCACATAAATAAACAGCTTTCAGAGCGATGTGGGGGAAGAGAGATGTTGCCGCTTGTGGAAAAAGAACAATGTTGAAGCAACTCTCTCTTTGTCTTAAGCGCACGGTTCCAGTCTTGGGATTACAGGCACGTTCCCTCAGGATTTCTTGCCCACTGAAGGATGCTCTGTTCTGACGGCATTCCCGCCGTACCCACAGAAAGGAGTACAGGACTTTTCTCACTGTTTCTAGCTACCTGCCAGAGAGCCACTGATCTAGCCAGCCAGATGAGTCTTGTGCAGCCCATGGAATCCAGCCCTGTGCTAGATGCTCCACTCCACATTTGTGCTGGGCAGTAGAGAAGGCAAAGAGATTATGAACATTGGCAGCCAATCAGCTCCATGGTTTTCTGACTTTATCGAGGCTGTGATTGTTGGCATCTGATAAAGAGGTAGGTTTATAGAGCATGTCGTGTCTTTTTCCCATCTGTACAGTGTTTCCTGTGGTTGTTAGGGTACTGTTAGCAACACTTTCTATAGTTTTGTTGCTTGTGATCATTTTGCACATGTGTGGTGTTGCATTTTGATGCCCTGTTGATCTGTGAATGACGTTTGAGAAGTTAAATTATAAACTGAAACTTGGGTTCAAAGTATAAATATGATTCAATATATATTGTTAATGTGGCCATCATCCAGTTTTTCAGTATTGTGTAGCTGTTATATGAAAGTAAATTAAATTGGATTTAAAAGCTTATTAAAAAGACTAAAAGACATCTAGGAATCTTACCTCGAGCTCAGCTGAGCCACATGGCAACTGCTCACAGTGTAATGCTAGTGCTGAACTCAGGTGATGTATGCTGAGATCCACTACTCTGAGTCAGGAGACTGAAGCTACACACATCTATCATGAGTCTCTTTTTCTACTGTTTATGCCAAACATGCAGTGACATGCATCACCTCCTCAATGTAAAGGAGGTGATTTGTGTGTCATTACCAGGCAGATTCTTTGACTTCGGAGAGTTGGTTTTGCTTGAAGATGGTTTCCTGTCACGTTTGTGTCCACAGATTTTGATTAGTTCCCAGAGCCCTCTGTGCTAACAACTGACCTTTCCCCTATATGTGTGTGTCCCCTCAACTCTTCTGTTCCGTGTTCTCCTCAACATTCTCTTCAGAAAGTAATTCTTGTTGCCAAAAGGTCAGTAGTTCAGTTGTTTATTAAATATGTACGTAGAACTGAATCACAGAGATGTGTCAATGACCAGTTTGTCAGCAGAGAGAGAGAGAGAGAGAGAGAGAGAGAGTCAGTTTTGTTAAAGAATCTAATGAGCACCTGAAGGCAGGTTGGCGGTCTGTCTGGCCAGGGGATGGAAAAATCCCTTCATGGATTTCGAGCAAAATAATTGACAGTGAAACAGAAATTAGTTGCTTTGCTCACTTGTTCCTGATTGAACAGATATTCAGTTCAGACCCCAACAGAACATGACAATTGAAAATGAGATTTTGAATTAAATCTGTGAAGTGCTTCTATCATCTATATTAAGGACACATAGTTTGGGTATGTCATATAATACACCAGTCAATGCCTGTTTGAGAAGAATTAGCTTGAAAATAAATTGCATACAATATACAATAAACACACACACACTTGTTTGTGTATGTATATATGTGTTCATTTATATAAAACAATACTTTAAAATATATCCCTCATCCACAATTTATTATAAATAGTCTGGCAATTTGTGTTGTCCTCATTTCCATTGGCCTATAAAGACAGCTGTTACATTCTTACAAGTTTTTGTTATGTTGCTCAGAAATCGGAGTGAAAATCAACACTAAACATCGAAAATTGTCTCTTTTAGAGAAGAAATGACTGTACTTCAAAATGATGTATGATGTGATACTTTGAAAACTGCCCCTAAAACCACTATATTTATCTGTGTAATGACAAGAGATAAATAATTATGATGTTACATTTATTGATTGTTACACTATCTCT
>JBAJNP010001622.1:8584-30151 GCA_036877545.1 Yasuhikotakia modesta
GCATGCAAATAATTATTAATATTTTATATATTACATTTAAATTGTATATATATATGATAAGCTTATAACTGATACAAGATGCACTTACATGAATTTTTACAAAGGAACTTTATATATAAAATACTTTAGGAATAGGCAGAATTCCAGTTTCTGGGATACTTGGTCAAAATCCAGATTATTTTTGCTCACAGGACATCCTCTTGTCATCTATATGTCCTAGAAGGTTAGTATTGATTTTTAGGAATTACAGTATCTGTCCTGTGTGTTTTATTGTGTAGATATCTATATACTGTACTGTGTATAACATACTGTATAGCTGTGAAATAACAGAAGCTGGTTGGCTAAGACAGTAACCATTAGAAAGACGCGTTCTCTTAGCAACCGCAACAGAACTGCCGGTTGACGAATTTATCTGTCGTAAAAATGTTTGCAGTTTGTTGCACGTAATCCATTTGTTCTTTTTAATAGATTTTTTAAGTACGTTGAAACGTGATGCTATATAATATGCACAGGATATTTTAATTTTGCTTTCATTTATTTCGTTATAATAACTTATATAACTTGTGCAAAGACTGTGAGCTCGGCGCATAACCCGGAAGTAAAATATATAGTCACGTGGTCAGAGGCGAAGCACGTTGTTTCGCGGCATGTTTCACTTTGTATTGAATGAGGCTCGTTTTCATCTGTTATTTCATTTATTCTTAACTTGGACGTTATTAAAATTTATCAAGTAAACGCAGGTGACTTTTGCGTTGCTAACAAGACTGAATCCACACGTGCTGTATAGTCAGATCAGCCCTGCAACGCTAAACAGTGATGCTTGACCATATTCTCCTCTTCATTTTTTGCAGGATAGCGCGACATTAGTTTGGGATTTTGCTCACTTGCAGATCATTATCACATAGATGGCGGGAATTCTGTTTGAGGATATCTTTGACGTCAAAGATATAGATCCCGATGGGAAAAAATTCGACAGAGGTGAACTACGTCTTCAGTTTGTCCAAACGTCATCTGGCCAATGGCTGAATAACTAACCCACTTGTTTTGTGGTTAATAGTATCTCGTCTTCACTGTGAAAGTGAGTCGTTCAAAATGGACCTCATCCTTGATGTAAACATTCAGATTTATCCCGTTGATCTTGGTAAGTAAATCCACATCGGGTTTTTTTACGATCGTAGGAAGACAGAGAGTATAATGCCCCTGTTCAGTATGTTGGGATGTCAAACAGATTCTTGTGCAGAATTATTTACAATATTATCATATGTGTAGTATTAACATGATCTCAAAAATGGTTATTAATATCACGTGTATTATTAATGTCGCTATATTGTGACACCATACACGGAAGAGTTTACATTAGGGGCTTTATACAAATATATCTGATTCTTTCAGGTGATAAATTCAGGTTGGTAATAGCCAGCACACTGTATGAGGATGGAACGCCGGATGATGGTGAATACAACCCTCAAGATGACAGACCATCCAGGTAACATGGGCTGTGTCTTACATTGCTGTGGCCATAATAATAATACAATAATAATGGATTGTAACTTATCTGTGCCTTTGTCTTGTAGGGCCGATCAGTTTGATTATGTGATGTATGGTAAGGTGTATAGAATCGAAGGAGATGAGACTTCCACGGAAGCGGCTACGCGACTGTGAGTGTTGTTTACCTTTACATCTATTCATTTATTCAAGACGCTTTAATCCAAAGTGACTTACAATGAATTCAGGGCATACATTTTTATCAGTGGGTTCGAACCCACAAGCTTTGCACTTCTAACGCAAGGCTCTACCAATTGAGTTACACAGGAACATATAGTTATATAGTTGTTGATACACTTTAATAATGATTATGTCTCTTCACAGATCTGCATACGTGTCATACGGTGGCCTGCTAATGCGACTTCAAGGAGATGCTAATAATTTGCATGGATTTGAAGTGGATTCCAGAGTCTATCTACTTATGAAGAAACTTGCTTTCTAAATCATGTTCTCTTGAATGTTTTTCCTCTGTAGAACTTATATGGACGCTCATCTTTGAGGAGTTAAAAAACATCTTAAGATTCCTTTTTATAAGATTAGCATAACTTTCTTTTCATTAGAGTGATTTTGCTGAATATTTCTGTAAACTGTACCCTGAAAAATATGGTCATATATGACTAATATATATGACATATTCATAAGTGAAAATATGACTGACTCAGTATGTGACTCAGTTATAATGACTCAGCTGAGGCTGTTTTTTTGGCATTGATCTAAAAATGTACATTTTCATGAAATTGTATCTTTTAAGCAGTTTTTCAGTAAATGGACATTTTCTTTTTATTTTGGGCTAATGTTTTTACTAGTAACCAAGAGACACATGACCTAGTCCATACAGGCTATGCCAAGGTTCTTTATGAAAGAGCTTTTTCCCAACACAATTGTATATGAACAGCAGGGAACTTCAGTTTAGACAACATATGTGGAAGTACAACTGGGCTGAAGTCAAATTTAAACCATATGACAATGCTATTGTGTGTGACACGGTCTGCTGTGTAAGTTATAATTAAAAGCACAAGACAGCCATCAGGGAATCATAACATTTATTCTTTTGGCAGACGCTTTTATCCAAAGTGACTTACAGTGTTTTTAATGTATATACAGTACTTGTATATCATTTTTAATATATATCAGTACTTGTATTTTGCGCTGCTAACTTTGCGCTGCTAACACAATGGTCTACTAGTTGAGCTACAGGAACACCAACCTTTAACAATAACCTTTAACTTATTTTAATTAACATATCACATAACATCATAACATACATAATAACATCTTTATGTAGCTTAGAAATCACACACAGCTTAAAAATTGTGTAATTTTTAACATTTGTTATTATAAAGGGCCAATAACATGAAAAATAATAACTTGTATAACATGAAAAATAATAACTTGTATAACATTAAAAGGAGACATTTCTGCCAATCGCATTTATCGGTTTAATAATTGGTCAATTCGTTTCCTGATTGGTTCATTGCAACTTGAAGGACAGCGTGAACGGAAGTGACGCAAAAAGATGCTTCCCTATGACGCGTTTACAGTTCGGCCGCTTTCAAAAATCACAGCGTTTAAATAACGTGTTTTAAACAAGACCGGCGAGGCATCTGTTCCTCATTCCCAGCTTGAGGAAGAAACTCTCCTTCCTGTTGTCAGGTCGGGGATGTTGTGGGTTTGGTGTATCAGTACTAAACACGCGCTGACGGTCGGTGTTGTGTAATGTTAGTATGCAGTATGTGGTGCAGTGAACGTGAACCGGACCTGATGACATGGACTGTAATATGGGTGATATAATATAACTTATAGATCAAGTAGAGCAGAATATCAGTGATATATTATAATTCGTATTGAGAGGATAAAATGGACTGTAGACGTAAACGGAGGTTGACGTTCTTCACTATAGGACTGATCTTCTTACTCGGTGGAATAGAGTATGGTGAGTTAGTACTGAGATCTGGTTAACATCAGTTTATTTCAACTGCATCAAACTTCTTTGTTACTAACAATATACATATTATGTAATAATATTTATATATAATGATGTACTTTATGGACTTTTATGCATGGAGGTCCAGTGATATGTACTGTACTAATAATGCCAATAATATTGTAATAATAATATATCACAATATTACCATAATGGTATGTTTTTATGACAATATAAGAAAACAAAATGTAACTATTCAGCATTGTGATGTAAAATCGGTCCTTGAATTTTGATCTTACAAAAACATTGTTCACTAATTAACTGGCCTAAGCTTTTAACTGTATTTCCTAATTCATCTTCAAATAAAATGTATCATTATATCATCCCCACTTGTGTTTGTTTATGTGTGTGTTTGTGAATCAAATGTAGCTTTCTCTGGTTATCTCAGAATCACTCTGTCTTTGGGCATTTTTGACATTTTTCTGTGTGTGTGTGTGTGTGTGTGTGTGTGTGTGTGTGTGTGTGTGTGTGGTTATTTATTTATTTTTATTTTTTTGGTAAGCTATCCCCTAGCAATTAGAGTCCACTATTTAAATTGACAGTTCACCCCAAAGGATTTTTCTCATTACTTACGCAATCTCATGTCATTCAACTTTTTGGATGTAGCAACTTAAGATGACTTCAGTCGTAGAAAAGATGCGCTGACTTGGAAAGATCATAATTTCTGCTGAAATGCATGTAAAAAATACAACACTCTTAGCAAAACTATTAGAATTGTCTATTATAAAAAAAATTAGCAAATTTAAATTAAGTTTTAAGAGCCCATACATATAGTCTAAATATTTCTATTCCCCTCTACAGTTTTTAAATATTTGCTGGCTTTGTTAATATTAACAAAATATTTGTTTAATAAACAGCATGTAAACATATGTAGGCGTTTATTTATTTTAATGTTTTGTTATTTACACTTTTATAATTAAATATGTGTTTTTTCAGCTGTGATTTTGCCCACAGTATGGCGGTATCTACAGACACTAAATGCAGCCCCATACTTTCTCGGTCTCAGCCTATCAGCATTCAGCTTCAGTGGGCTTCTTGCCGGCCCTCTGTTTGGCCATTGGTCAGATCGCACACGCACCACTAAATACATCATTCTGTTTGCAAACCTATTTGAGATTGTAGGTAAGTGGACTAAGTTTTTGTTGATGTTGTGTAGAGTTTTTCTTGACATTATTTCTGCTGTTAAAGGAAACTGGCCTGGTTGACTCCAATACGAAACCTTTTTCTGTTTTCTTTAAAGGTAATTTCATGTATTTTATGGGATACTCTAAATGGTTATTGCTGTGCAGTCGTCTGGTTGCAGGTAAGGTTTAGTTCTAACCTGTAGGTGACTGTGAGGTGACGTAGGTGACTGTGAGGTGACGTGTAGGTGACCGTGAGGTGACATGTAAGTGACTAGTTTAACCAAATTATTCTGTTCCAGGCATTGGAACTGGTGCTGGTTCATCTATCTTTGGCTTCTTGACTAGAAATACTGCGTCTGATGAGCGCGCCACTGTTTTTGCTGCGGTTATGGCCTGTCGCCAAGCTGGGCTGCTGATTGGTCAGTGCAATAGAATAATTAAGCTGTACATGGAAACAATACCATTGCCACAACACCTTAGTCATGACTGTTGTTAATACCAATAGCAAAGAAATTTTAGCTTTCAATTTCAACATTTAAAGCTACAAACACACTAATGAGCTTAATTAAATATTGCCAAATTTAAATAACTATAACAGACTTTTACAGGATTAAGACATTGAAAAAAGATGTGAATGTGAAGTAAAATGGTATTACCTATAGTATTGTGGGACAAAATGTGCCAAAAATGAAGACTGACACAAATTTACGCTCAATTTAAACATGTTATATATTGGTTTATATACAATATACATTTACTTTATTTATTTGGTATATTTATATCAAAAAGGGCAAAGTTTGATATTTATATCAAAATTCATTTCATTTAATTACATGAAATGAATTTGACACGCAAATCTGGTTGCAAACGCACCAAATTCAAGACGTATTTACAAGGATTTTATTTTTATATTGTTTTTCAGGTCCTGCATTTAATATCTTTCTTAGACTCTGTAACTTCAAGATGGGACCTTTTATGGTGAACAAATACACATCACCAGGGGTGAATTCTCACATCATTTCAGATATAATATGCTTTCAAAGCATCAGCGAACGTTCACTAATGCAACACTAATGCTTCCTGCTTTAGGGCTTCATGTGCCTGCTGTGGATCCTTCTGCAGTTTGTTGTCATGTTCATGTACTGGGACGTCACGCCTCAAGACGCTAAATCTCAGAGGGATGAGGTGGAGCAGGAGGAAAACCTGGAGGAGGATGCGGAATCTAAGCCTTTAGTTGGGCCTCGTGAGCTCAGCGGGTCATACGGGTCGGTCACCAGTGTCCATATCCGCTCCAATGGTGACGTGACTCATGTTTCACCTCCACTCTCACCTCCGCCCTCACTTCCACCTGAGGATGACACCTCAAGCCCTGTTAAGAACTTTAGCGCCAGCCGAGGTAAGAATGAAGATGGAAACTTGGATTTCAAGTGTAGCAATTCACTTATAAAGTCCTTATATGTGCTTTACAGCACATTCTAGCAGCACAACCCACTTATACAGCAAGAGACTGTCTGCCATTGTTTGTTTCGAGACACGCTCTAATCACATTCTAGTGACCTGTACACACACATTTTTGCTGAGGTCACAAACGGTCACAGTTTGATGATGCAACACACAGCTTTACTTTAGTTCAGCTTTATTTTAGTTAAGCTAAGCTTTAGCTTAGTGTTTATAAAGAAATATTAAACTGCTCATTGTAGAATTCATTTTTGTTGTACTTATTTATTTGATTCACTATTAAAACAATATAATTACTGTAAAAAAATGATAAATTAACATTTAATCATTTAGCAGAGACTTTTATCTAAGGTGATGCACAAAAAGAGAGAGCAAGAGAGAGAGCATTTATTCTTTTGCCATTTTATTTTATTGTGCCACATTTAAGTCACATTCTAATGCTAGAATTGCTTGAATAAAAAAACAAGCTATCTTGTACATAATATAGACTATAACAGACAGACATCAAAGTATTACCTGGAACTCTTTGTAATGTGTGGGCAATGTGTAGTCAAACATCTTCTTGCTGTATGTGAGACTATATAGTATAGTAGTATAATTTAGTCTCATTTGTATAGCTTCAGTCTATAGCAGTGTACATTTTAGGCAATGTTAGCAAAATGATGTTTATGGTTTTTATTGGCAGAGTTTCTGAGAGAGGAGGTGGTTGTGCTGTTGTCTGCTCAGTTTATCACCCTGTTTAACCAGACGGCTCTGGAGGTGAACACATATACACACACTCATGCCATTAAATTATTACAATGGTATTGTATTGTGTAAGCATGTGTGTTCCCTGAGAATTGAACCCATGACCTGGGCATTACAGGCTGGGTTACAGGATTATAATCTATAACAAATGTTTATAAAGTGTAATAATTTGTTTATTAATTCCTCTACAGACGATGGTGACTCCTTTGACGCAGACATTTTTTAACTTTGGCGAGTTGGAGAACAGCATCATGTACTGCGTGTGCGGCGTGGAGGTGATGGCAGGTTTTCTGTTTGTTCATTGGTTAAGCAAGCGTGTGGCCGACCGCGTTGTCCTGGCAATCGGCCTCATCATCTGCAATATTTCCTGTGTCTGGTGCCTTATATTTTTGGCCAATCCTCAGGGTAAGAACTTACCATACAGCAGTAAATGCCACAATAAGCTGTAAACTCCATTATACCTAAGAAACTTCCTGTTGTTGTTTTAGGTGGATTTGCGTGGCTGCTGGCAGAGTTTATCATTGGTGTTTTCCTTCAGGTCCTGGGCCTCCCATTTGTGGCGGTTGCCCAGGTGTCTCTTTTCTCAAAAGTAACGTCTGAGAAGACACAAGGTCAGTCCAAGAACATTTACATCATACAACAAAAAATGTAAAGCAGTATTTAACAATGTAAGTACATCAACTGCCTAGCTGTCGCTTAGAGCAACTTAACAAGACTTAGAAGGTCCAAAACAAACTTAACCACCCTGAAAGCTTTCAAGCAATCTTTGTGTGGACTGTCCATGTGTGCTAGTAGGACTACACTAGTTGTAAATTTTGTAAAGCTGTTTTGTTAAGCTGGACTATTTTAACTCTGGTCCATAAGAATTATTTAAGAAATTGGGGTATATTAAGACACAAGTATTAATTTTACAGTAAGATTGGAGCTTCTAACACAAACATTTCTAAAAATGAAGAGGACATTGTTGTTATATTGTAGTAGACTGTACATGATTTCTGACTGTAGATGTGAAATGTGTCTTTGTCAGGCTTCAGTCAGGGAATTCGGCGTTCTGTGGGGGGACTGGCCACCATCCTCGGCCCACTGTGGGCCGGCAGCTTGACCTTTAACCTTTATGTGATGTTGGGTGTGATGATGGGTCTGCTTGTACTGCTCACAGTGAGTCTATGTGTGCGCATTTACATATTTATCTTAACAGTGAGTATAATGCTAGTGATTCTTTAAACTTAGGATTACCTTGTAATACTAGTTTAAAGGGCTAGTTCACTAAAATGTTATTTTCATCATTTTACCCACCCTCATGTTCATTTCAAACCTATATGACTTTTTTGTACTGTGGAACACAAAAGAAGATATTTTGAAAAAAGTATCTGTGGTTTTGTGTCCATACAATGGAAGTCAATGGGTGCCACTGTTGGTTACCCACATACTTTAAAACATTATGTTCCTACTTGAAAAAATATTTTTCTCAGAAGCAAAAGTCACACAGATCTGGAATAACACGAGGGTGAATAAATGTAGTGATTTTTCATTTTTGGAATGAACTATTCCTTGAATTGTTACCCAGCATGTCCTCTGAACTATCTTCAGATTATGATGGTGGTCTCATATGCACGTCTGGTGGAGCCAGCGACTGCCATTGACAATCCAGCAAGCTCACGATTTGAGGAATAAGATGAGGTAATCACATAATATAAGACTTTGGGCTGCAGTTGTAACATAGCAAGCAGATTTCTTCACATTACTGACAGTGTGTATGATTCAGTTTCACAATGCTGGGAAGTAGTGGCCCTGTTCAGACAGCTGAAAGTAATAATCTACTATCAAAATGGCCTCTGCAGACAGTTAACATTTAAACAGTAGTATTCCAAATTATTAATACTTTTGATAAAATGCTTAAGCAATCACAGTTGATATTGCTTTAAATTCAGGCATCCCAGTGCACGGCAATGATGTACAAACATTATTTCACACAATATCTTAAAAAATGTGTCATGCATACCAGGCTAGATGTTGATGATGTCACTATGTAATGAAAAACAACACGGCTGCAAACATCACCATTTTCAGAAATACACAAAAGCTTTGGAACCCCTTTTTTAAACATTTACATGTTTACACCCCCAAAATGCCGTTGTTCTGTGAGTGAGCAGCAAGCTGATATAGTTTTTCATTTCCAGGTCTCACAGCATGTGCTCTGATTGTGTATTCCACATTTTCGCAATTGTATGTAATTTGCATGCATCGGATTCACATCCTTTTTTTTTAAATAGTGGAACATACCCTGTTCTGTTGCTTCTTTTAAAACGTTACTCTTTTTGTGTTTGCAGGTTTTATCACTAAAATGTGCTGTTGTCATTAAGATTGTTATTCAGAATGTTATAATGAATTGCTTGATTCTAATATAACTTTTTGGTTTTGTTTAGGTCTGGCACAGTAGCAGACCTGTGCTGACACCTGTGCTGTAGCTCTCACCAAACTACAACCACTCGTGTGAAGCAGAAAATTGACTGGATTCATAACAAGGGCAACAAACCAACAAAAAGTGTCTGTGAATTGAAAAATGAAATTAATGAAAGAAGCTCTTTCTCACAGTTTATCCACGTCTCAGTTTATAACACTTAACAATCATATATTTTTCTGTGTTTCCCATGGAAATTTTACTAGGTCAGACATTTTGTGAATGATTACTCATGTGAACCGTCACGATTTTATGGAGTGAGATTGGGACAAATGTAAGGATGTGCTGTTAGACTGATGATTGAATAAAACTGGCGTGTTTTGGAAACTATGAAGTTTGTGGGTCTCTTAGGAACGTTTGTGCTAGAAATAAGTATTAATTTCTAGGATTTAATTTTATGGGTTAAGGATCAGTGCAAAAAAAGGGTTGTAAAGCCTCTGCTTGTTTTCATCCAATTCAGTTTGATTTATAAATATGTTATTTATATATTTATATCTTACAATGTTGCATTGCTTCAAAGCAGCTTTACACATACTGGGACATATAATTTTTCTGTTTGTTTTCTGTTTTTATGTTTACATGTTTAACACGTTATATGGTGTTATCCAACCACAACCTATTATTTGGAGAATTTGTGCTGCGTGTCCTGCACAATATTTTGTATGTAGATAAATTATTAAATAGGAAGATCAGTATGATATTTTCTCAGTCATAATGGCATTATTGGTGTAAGCATAATAAAACAATAAGAAATAACTAACCAATTTAAGGCAGGCACAGTAACATTTGATATTAGAGGTTAACTTTTTTTTAAGATATCATTTTAATATCCTGTCAATTATATTAGTTGCATCACAGAACTCAGATACAGTTTCCTATGAATGACTTGCACATCATACAAATATCACTGCATCATCATATATCTGTTATATCTATTATAAATATTATTATCAAAAATAGCATCATCGTTAAATCAGTAATTCACATGTACGGTACAGCAGTACAGTAACTGTACACTAGAGGGGGTCCTTAACCCAAATAAAACAAGAGACCATTCAGAGTTGACAGACTGAATTTTACAGGTTTAGTCTACTAAACCTGAAATACTGACTAAACTGGACCAAGTGACTTAAACAGTTTACAGTAGCCTATTATTTTATATATGGTTTATTATAAATAGTTTATTGTAGTAACGCTTTACAATAGGATACTATTCATTTATATTACCTGCATTATAGCTTAAACATATTTGTACAGCGTGTATTTAACTGTTTTTGTAAGTAAATACAATTAATTGTGAATTAGCTAATGTAGCCTTTTAATGTACAGAATTAAGTAATATGATGAAATATATTATAAATGTAATATATAATAAGTAATAAATGATGAAAGTAACATGAGGTTAAAATAAAAGCAAATTATTATTCATTGTTTAACTAATGGTATTAAATGGAGACTAGTTGTAAACTGTTAAATCAATCTATGTGGTTATAAAACACATTGGAGTTTGTTCACTATTTTGCTTATTTTACACTTATTTTGCAGAAATGTTTTGTTTTAACTTATGAATAGTCTATTGTCCATTTAAATAAAAGATTTCTCAAGATATTTAATACGTGTTGTGTAAGTAGTTAATATGACAGCTGTATATTAATGTGACATAAAACAAGATGGTTTAAGATGGTTCACAAAATGTTATAGTCACAAATGTATTTTATACTTTTTCTACTTAGTCAAATTAATGTATATACTATATATATAAGTATATAAGTCAGTTCTCTCTTTTTTAAGCTACTGCTTTCTGTCTTTATTTTATTGATGTATTTATTTTGTCTCACTTGATCTTTTCAAATCTTCAGAGATTATAAACCATTATTTTATAAAATTGGTATATGTAACATTTTTATATTTAATAATATTTTATATACTAATAAACTAATACTAATAAATGTATACATGTCCCATCTCTGCATAAGAAATCTTTATTATTGATGAACTTGGTTTAGTTTTGTTCTGTTACTCCTATAAAACCTCATTTTAGCTCATCTCATGCAATAAACACTGACTATAATAATTTCCATTTTTTCTGAAGTCATCTTCATTTTTAGGATGTTTAATAACAAATAATAACAATACAAATATGTGTTTCATGCAGGTCAGATCTACAGTTAGAGTACAATAATTCAATTGTTTAATAATAATAATAATAATAATAATAATAATAATATTATAATAATTGTATTGAATTTTAATGTTGATTTTTATTTTGTATTATCTAATAGAAATTTGATTTTTAGACTTTAAAATGTTTATGACTTTATTGCAGTCAGAAGTTGAATGATTATTCTTTAGAATGATTATACAAGTACCAAAAAGTCCTCAAATATTACATTACATTATACATTACATTTATTGTATTTGTTTTTTATGTTGTATAGCAAAAGCTATTCAGACCTTCTTGAGCGTAATGTTATAGTTTCATATATGAGAAATTAGCTTATTATTTATATATTAGAAACTAGCTGTATTTGTATGCTATTCTATAAAATAAAATAAACAAAGCAAAATGAGTAGACAAAGAAATCTAGATAACAATAATGAAGTAATGCGCTGTGAGAAATGTTCAGCTCTGTATGACAGGGGGCGCTGTGTTTCTGTAGCACTTTGGCATCATTGGTAGTCGCTTAACGATGGGCGGAGCAACGAAGCTTGCGCCCTATAACATTCCTTGTCAACAAATGACGTTTTTCTGGGGGGCGGGGCAAATTTGGTGGCCTTTCAGTGAACTCTGTCATTTCAGACAGGGAAGAGGGCTTTCAAAAATGAAAATAGTGCATGTTGGCAATGACTGAGGTATTTTGGTTATGTATGGCTGGACCAATCCCGCAGGATAAGTGTGACCGTACGATGACCCATCATCTGGGTCAAAAGTTCAGAAAATGTCACAAGCCATAGCTGAAGTTACAGTCGGTAACTAGTTTGATGTCTGCATCCACCCAAACAATTTATATAAAACAAAAAATCATTTTTTAAAACGCAAACTGCGAAGTTAAGTAAATTTATCTAAAAATATGATACTGTTCAACTTCATCTTGATGCTTTCAAAGCAATAGTGTGCGTTTTCATTTTGTTTTCTAGAAGTGGGGCGAGTCAATAGGATTGTTAGACATTTTAAAGAGAAAACAGTATCTAAGCACTACCCGACTTTTACTGTATTAAACTATTGAATTGTGACCTAACCCAGGTACAATTTAATTTAGCTTGCATAAACCGCATAAATGACACTGTCATGCCACTTTGTGTCACACATCGAATTCTGTTAACCCCTCTGTGTTGCTTTTATGCACTTTAGCAAGTGTTATAATGTCAGAAACACCATTTATTTCTAAGACGTTAAAAAATACATATAGCTAAGAGCACCGTACTACACAAAACCATCAAGTGTGTTGCGTTCGGTTTTCTCATGCAGGTACTTTATGGAAAGTTGCACTTTATTAAATATTGAAATGTAAAAGAATAAGAGTGTTGGGTGATGCTTTTAAAAGTTGTAAATCTAGTGTCACTGTCTTGGTAAAAATGGCTTTTAATAATTCATGCAGTGTGTGAGAAGTGTGACAATAACTGGGTATCTGGCTGGCTGTCTACCTCATATTTGTTTAGTTATCTTTCCAGCTTTTAATCAGATATTGATATTTATATTTTTATACCTTTCATAATTTAACTTCATCAATTTTCATCACAGTTATACAGTGCACCCCATCACACTATTTTATTATTTGTTTATTTTCTGTAAAGCTGCTTTGCAAACGAATTTGAAAAGGGCTGTTGAATAAACTTGGACTGCATTGAGTTATACAAAGAGAAACAAGTGTGGTGTGTTTTAATTTGCGTCCGAACCAAATATCTCAGATTTCAGCAGATTTATTGTTGTATCGACAGCCCTGTGAAATGGGGCATAACTGCGTTCTCTCGGGACGTCTACTTAAACCAACATTTGTTTTTCTCTGTTGTCTTGTTTCGCAGATTTAGTTACTATAGCAACAGGTGTCTGGTGCAAAAAATTCCCAGACACTTTCACAGTGGATATTTGTGGATAAAAGGAACAAACAAAAATACCTCGACCGAAGTACAAACTTTTCCTGCCCCCAGTGAATTCACTTCAGTTTAGTGTTCTTCCCCCTTCTACGAACCTGACGGCCCCTCATCACCCCATCCTCCCGTGGGTGTCGGGATTAGAGCCCCATCTGTGTCACCAGCCCACAGCCACGCTAAGCCGCTGGGCTCTCTGCTAAGGGAAGCACCTAGATTGTTAACCCTGATTAAGTTGATGTGGCATTCAGTGAAAAAACTGTGAAAATCAAACGCATGGCATGACCCAGTGCCCTGCCGCTGAACCGAGTGCAGATTGGAGTGAGAGAAGGCGGAGACAGACGCTTTAAAAAAGGGGACAAATAAAAAAATAAAAATGTTTAAAACGAGGGACTGATATGTGAGTGTGGGTTGCTAAAGTGTCAGTGTTTACAATACATTATATATGAAGGGTTAAAACACTTTTATTAAACCTGAAAAATTAAGCAAGTACATAAAACATCAGTATTTAAAAATATCTCGTAACCTTACCTGAATCACAGTGGCAAATTTATAAAAATACATTTGAAATTTGGGGGGAAGTTTGACATCATGCGACTGCGTGGTTTCATTGTATTAAATTGCATAAAATTGCAAGTTACTTGTGTGAGTTAAACTCCATAAGTAACTTGCAATTTTATGTTTCAAACGGAGCTGGCAAAGACAACTTTAATAGCCAGCCAGGGCAATGCTGTAAGTATTCTGAATAGCCTATAAAGCAATGTGATTGTTGTTGTGACAGCCACTAAGGTGTTGCTATGTTGATTTCTTGTGCTGTTGCTAGGGTTATACACTCTTATTTGACCCTTATGCAGTTGCTGAGGTGTTTTTTCGGTTGTTAGGCACAGACTAGAGTGTTGTGGGTGGTTACCAGGGCATTGCTATGAGGTTCATAATTGTACACCTGTGAATGTGGTTGCTAGGGTGTTGCTCTGTGGTTTGGTTCATCAAATTGGTTAATCAAATTCAAGCTGTTAAATTTGTATATAATGCAGATGCACAAACAATGCAGGTAAATGTAATACCTACTAACGTATATTAAACCACCTCATGTGCAATAGTTATGAATTAATATTATATTTATCATTCTTTATTTTAATGTAATGTACAGTATGTGAACTGTGTTTGTAATGACTGTGTTATGGGTCTCTTTCACAGAATAATGTTAAAATATTAAATTTAATTATGTTGTATTTTTATGTATTATTATTATTATTATTAAAATAATTCTATATACACTGATATACAATAATATACTATATACAGTATTTTATACTAATATACACTGTAGTGGCTTTGGTTCCAAAACATCTGTATGAATTTTTTTTATAAGTAATAATAACTGTTCATCATGTAATTATTTACCATAACTAGGTTTAATTCAATTGTTAATAATTACTATACTAATAATAAATATTAACATATATAACATACATATATATATATATATATTATACACACACACACACACACATATATAAAGCTGAAAGGTAAAGTAAACAGAAGTGTTAAAAGTAAAGGGGAGAGTGATTTAGAGTTTGGGTTGTGTCAGACATGTTCACATTACAAACCGCTGACCCGGTATTAAACTGCCGGAATGAGGGCATTTGATTTGATCAGGCTGTGCTGTGTTAAATCATTCATTAAATCCAATTAGCTGAGGTGTTTATAATCTGCCTCAGCAGTCCTGTGAGAGATTTCTGTGTGTTCACTGTTCCCTGTTTTCTAAAGTACAGAAACACGCTGAACCGCAGCAGTGCTACTCAAATAAGAAAATAAGTGTCTGGTCATTTCTTTTAAAAGATTTCTCAGGTCCATTGTCTGCAATTCCTGCTCCAGTTTGTGATTCTAAAATTCATGCACATTTGTTATGCCATCAATATATATTGTAATGTAAATGGATCAATTTATTAGTTGTTATACAGAAGCTGATCTAACAGAGATTTAAATAAAATGCATTTAAATAACAATCACAGATTTACAGATCTGACCCACTTTTGATCAAACCTGTTCTGATTTATATTTTACTTATACAAGTGATCCACAGTTTAGATTTGGTTCTTGACTTGAAATAATCGACTGGGTACAGAGTATATTTTTACGTAAATCATATTTCAAAATTGCTTAATGACAATGAGAAAATGAGTTTTTTTAAACCTCAGTGCTGTTAACTCATTTAATGTGAAGCGTTAAGTTAAATATTTGAAATGCTAATGAATATTTGAATCTGCCATATTTAAAGAAGCACCAAATACCTATTTAAAGACTATATGTGTTAATACATCATCACATGCAGTCATATAAACTGCATTAAGATAATAAACATAAACGTTACAATTTTCAGTAGTAATGAAATGATTAAAAATTGTATTTAAAAAAAGCAAATTCAAGCATAAATATTAAAATCTTATATAAAACCAAAATTATTTGTTTATCTGCCTATTAGTCTTAAAATTATCATTATACATTGTTGTCTTTTTTGCAAGCAGTTTAAAAAATTAAATTGGACCTTGAACATAACCAGGAGGAACGCCTTCAGCATCTTGTTATACATTTATGATAACTTTGGTTCTGTAAACTATGCTTGTGTTTTAGCTGTTGTTTTGTTTATTCCCAAAACCATTACTGTAACATGCACTGTATGACTGTTTGATCCCAGCTAATTCTCTTAAATATAGGAAAGGTATAATTGGTCTCAGTCGTAGCTTGAGGTGCTGCCGTTATGTATCACACTTACAACTGTGTAAGACCTTGCCTGATGTCCTCATTACATCAACATGTGACTGTGTCCTCTTTCCCCCTCTGGGTTGCTATGGCCATGCCAGCTGTGCAGCCGTATCTCTCCTTCCAGCTCTATCTATCCATCTACCCACATCCTGTCTTCATTGCTTGGATTTGTATCTTGTTACTGTCTCTTCCTGTTATGCAGATGATAAGTGTGTGATCTGTAAACAAGCTAACCGAAGGGACATCGAATTATATTGTAATTTATGTATGAATAAACCAGGCTCTGAAAACTAATTAAAAAATGCTATAAAAACATTTTAATAAACTAATTTCATATTAAATGCTAATATTTGTCAGAATGATTGTCTTCTATAAATGAAGTGCAAAAAGCCTTTCAGAATATTCTTAAAATTGTGAGTTAAGCAAAATACACAAACATTTTGAAATGCTAATGTTTTAATGACACATTTTTCATCAGTTACGTTGTTATTTGCCATTTGGTTTCAGGCTTTTGAACTCCACTATATACAAGTCGAAGACACGTGTGTGTTATATGTTAATAATAATAAAAAAATTCTAGATGAATGACTATTAGTAATAGTATTACAGGAAATTATTCCTATATAAAATGGAGACCCAGGGGTCAGTATTATGTAATACAAAACACACAAACACAGTCTATATAGAAATAAATGTGCGGCCTATTTTCTAAACATCCACCTTTCTGTTTTGTTTACGACCTGTTAAGCATCAGTTTTGCATTTGTCTGTTTTTCTCCTGCAGGTCAGTTGTGTAAGATCGTAAGTCAGGACTTGACAGCGTGTCTGTTTTAAGATTCATCATGCATAAGTAATTCCAGCAAGCTGTGATGTAAAAGTGTGTCTGTTTGTGTAACGCTTGCAGCATTTTTTATGTTTGACAATTTTTCTGCATGCATGGTTTTATTTTTCTGAACGGGGGAAATCATCATTGATCAGGAGAAAACATATGAAATATGCAACGAGAAGTAAAAAGATCTTTTAGTCACTAATATAAAATGCCGACTAAGTTCTAGACTTTAAATGTGTTAAATGATATCCTGTTTTTGAAAACATTTCAGAGGTATAACCACTGTAACATGTAATAATTCTTTCATCTACAACCTGAAAGAATTTATGAATGAATTTAAATCACATTTAAATGAACAAATGGCTCAATGCAGACTGTGCTCTCCGTAATCACACCATTGTACTATTGATACATACGTAAATAAATAAAATGTGTGTTATGTGTTATTTTACTTTTCATGTTTGTAGATGTAAAAATCTATATCAAGATTTTTACATCAGTGTTTAGTAACTTTCACATTCCACCTGTTGTGAGTATGAGTTGTTTTTCCTGACTATTGAAGCCTGACACAGACTGGAGAATGAATTCAGTGTGTGTCCGCTGAAGAAACGCTCACTGGTTTCTGTCTGGATTCTAGCTGTCGACGTTTTAGACAGAGGCCACAGACAACAGCACAATGTCACTTACACCCAGCCTAGCCTGCTTTCACTTTCAACTGTGATGGCGTTCAGAAACCAAAGTGCAACATGCCTGGAAACAGAAATGACATTCTGCATACAGTATATTTTATATACGGCCTGTTTTAAAGAATCCTTTCAGCACTATGACACTGTTTTCATTACAATTAAGTCTCATTAACTTTTTTATAATATATAATTTGTTTCTCAGTATTTATACAGTAATGAAAATGATTGTATCCCATTATCTTTGTCCTCAACCGGTAGAGCATTGCGTTAACACCGCAAAAGGTTGTGGGTTCGATCCCAGGGGAAGGCAAGTCCTGATAAAAACACGTGTACCTTGAATTCACTGTAAGTCGCTTTGGATAAAAGCATCTGCCAAATGAATAAATGTAAAAAATAGATGATCATTTTAACTGTTATGAGAAAAGTAGTATGAAATATACGAATGTTATAACGTATTGCTTAACTAATATGTATTATATATCACACATATTTAATAAGCAAATCTGTATTAGTTATAAACAACAGTAAATAAACCGTTTGGCACAATTGAACGCATTCTTCACCGTTACCGGTTATGGATCGTAATGGCACTAGATGGCAGCAAAGGACCTGATTTTGCTGCCAGTCCGCGTCCGAACCGCAGCCGCTCGGAGAGACGCATTGAGCTCAGCCGCGGACCTCTGAACGAACCACCAGCGTGTCTGTTCTGACTGGTAATATGAAGGTCTAAACCCGATCAGTGAACAAGCACATCTCATACTGACAAGCATGCCTGTGGCGATCCATGTTTTGACAGGGGAGGTCCGGTGACCTGTCGGAACCTTCAGTGACAGTCCGTTTGGGAGCAGTGAGTGAACTGAGGTCCCGTCCTCAGTTCACCAGCCTGTAAGTATTTTAAAGGCTTCACTATATTCACTGACCATTAAAATGTAAAGAATACATTCAAGGGCTATAAGATTTTACTTTAAAATTGTTAGGTCGTATAGGTTGGTGATAAACACATATAAACAAACAGAAATAATAAAAACAGGTAATGAAATGATCAAATAATGTGACAAAACAAAGAAGTTCATTTTCAGTTCATTCACCACCCAGGAAATAGAAGTCTGAGAGCGTCATATTGACATATAAAGTTCCCTACATGTGTTTTGTTGTATAATGCATACTTCAGAGTGTGTATAGTAAGCACACTACTACTGCATATGCTAAGACTAGCCCTACTACGATTAGTATGTTAGTATGCTATTCCCCAGTCATTTTCTATTTTTATATTCATGTGTTTTTTTTATGCTTGACAAGATTCGCCATGCATAACGTATTCACTCACAAAAATACTTTATTTAAACTTCATGTGGATACGACTATGTTTAAAATAGTCAAAGGTTGACTCTTGAATTCTATTAGAGAAACAAAACCATGATAACAGGGAAAGGAGATTTCTGAAACCATGTCACCTGTTTAGAATATATATCACAATATGATCTATTTGTGCTTAAAGGCAATTTTTTGTGTAATAGAATACTTTAAATCTTCCAACAACAGTAAATGGCACCTAAAATGGAACTGGTACAAAAATATCTTTATAGCATCTTCATCGCAGATTTGATGAAGACTATTTGAATATATGTTTTGTCAAATGACCTTGGTCTTCAAAAACAATGCCTTGTGTGATTTTTTTCCGTCTTCCCTCATTCAATCCATGACACTGGCCAGGATTCGCAGGCCCATGATTATGAGGTAGATAATTGGGTACAGATCCAGGTTTTGGATCCCGACTTTAAGTTCTACAGCCAAGCCTGCACACATCTGCAAACAAGCCTCAGAAAGACTTGTAATTTCCTTATACAAAACGCAGATATTTTCACGTTCCACCACTAACCCACACACTATAAACAAAAGGACCTAGCCTTCAATCTCAAGCCATTATTAGTCCTTTGTCTAAGTTTGTTAGGGTTTTTTAACTGACTGGCAGTCTGTGTGGTTTCTCATGATTGACGCTGAGTTGGAAGCATGGCTGGGTTGGAAACGTATGACAGCAGTTTGATCTTTTTTCCTAAAGCAGGGTTACTAGGACAGAAAAGCCTGCTGGCCTGCTAGTCATCGCTTTTAACATGCCACGGCTAATGCGTCTTGTCAGAAGGCCTCCTGTTTTGATATTTCTAAGGGTTTTTGAGTGGCCACGTGACGGCGGCGTGTTTGTTTTGTTATTGCACACTTGGGGTTTTGACTTATCAAAGGACACGATCTCCTGTACTCACAGTTTGCACATTTGTGTAATGTGCCCTGTGGACACTTATAGACTGAATTCGTATTGTACGCCTCGCTATCAGATAAGAAACAAGTCTTTGATTTTAATTTGAGGTGGAGAGAAGCTTGTTGCCTTTTAGTGGTTTTGAAGAGGGAAAGTTTGCCCCTCAGAATGACAAAATATTTGGGGAGTGATAAGTTATATTTTGCTTTCTGATTGAGAGCCCATGTTATAGTGCCACGTCAATCTTTCAGAACTGTGGAACGCAACTTTTTGGACACAGGGACCTCATTGTCCATATTTGCAGAAATATTTGAGGAAAAATACTCTTTTAGCATATTTTAATGCTTACATTGGCTCATTTTAAAACGTTTTAGGTCATCTTGAGGCCATCTTGGAATTTTGTTAAGACCCCACAGTGAACCTCGCACCCCCGGTGCTGTACAACATGATCCAGATTTTATGCATAAAGTGTAAAACATTTTAATGTTCAACCTTTACCCTTAAAAAAAAGATATTAAAAGCATTTTCCGCTTTCTATATAAAGGCCTTTATATTTGGCAATTCTGACTACAATGTTGTTTGTTGTATTTTATTTAGCATTGTTTTTCTTTATCTAGCATTGTACTTTTAGCATTGTTGTTTTCTTGTTGTCCGTTACTCTCTCAGAACCCACCCGCTGAAGTCCACTGGTCCATAAATTCCCTACAGTTCCCCAGTTCTCCCTTAATCCTCCATTATTCTCCGTCCTCTTAGACCCATTAGCTTTGGCTAAACACAATATCAGTCATTCAGAAGGACTGAAAACCTTTCTTTTTGCTGGCACAGCGAATGAAATGAACGTAACAGCAGAGGAAGATGTCACAGGGTCTTGTCACGAGCACCACTGTTGTGACCGCCTGGAAAGATGTGCTGATAGCGGCCTGAGAAGCGCAGGCTCGCCTCTCTAATCCTGCCAGGAAACTAGAGAGAAGAAGAAAGAGGCCGTCTTCAGCCCTTACAATCTACAATAATAACGAGTGTGGCCCAACTTTGGTCCTAATCCAACACAGGCCTCTGGACCCATTGAACAAGTGATGGGTCTGTCTGGTTCCAGTTATAGACCCACTGGAGGTAGTGGAACAGATGGGACCTTATCTTCGGCTGCGATCGCAGCTTGCCACACATTCTTAGACATCTTAGTAATGCCTCTGTTGTTGCCTAATGCTAACTTCACGTTAAATTACATGGCGAATTAGCAGCACGGTTTGGAGCGATTCTTAGCGTGGAACTTCAAGCACTTTGGTTTTGCTTGAAATGAATTAGATAAACAACCTGATATTTCTGAGTTTCAACCCAAGTTTCTCATTGTCTCTTGCCTACTTCACACAGTGTGTATGCTTTCGGTCACTGTGCAGGTTTGTGTATTGGTTGCTAATTCTGGAGGCTGTTTCAAGTTAAAGCATTTCATGTTGACGTTGAATCAGTTTCTATGCTACTAAAAGGAACAATCTAGTGAATAGTGCTTTTATATAAATTCATATAAACTATGAACGAGGCTCAGCACATGCTTTTTGTAATTGCAGCCATGTGTTTGCACCAGAGAGCACCACACACACACACACACACACACACACACACACACACACACA
>JBAJNP010001622.1:30223-58249 GCA_036877545.1 Yasuhikotakia modesta
TATATATACACACACACACACACATACATAAACACATATATACAGCTAGTTTTAAACCCTGTAGCCTAACCCACATTTTAACTCTAACAAGACTCACATTATAAGTAAAAACATCTTTATCTTTTATCTTTCACCCTTTATCTTTATTTTCTATATTTTTATAGGAATTTTACAAATAAATATGTCACCAAAGGAAGATTTTCCTTCAGGTTTTTGCTCACAACAAAATTGTCCAACTTTTCATAAATTGTCATGACATTGGACATTCTAACAAACATTGGACATTGGTAACAAAAGTCTCTAATTTCCATCACCTTTTAACTGGAGGCGTAAACAGAGGTTTAGATGATGCATTAGACACAGAGGGTCATTCTGTAAAATTTCTGGGCATGTGCTTTTCAAGAGCCTAAGATAAACAAAATATTTTTTAAGAGTAAATAAATTAGTTACTTTTCTAACCAGTATGCTAGTATTGATTGTGCACCCAGATTTATTTATTATGGATGTGTGTGTCACTACTTGTGTACCTATAATGCACAACCATTAACCCTTAGGCACAATGAGTTTTGATGAATATTCACCAGGTCATTATTCTTTCCTGACAGGACTTTAAAAAAGCCAAGCCAAGGAAAGTCGCTACCCCGTCCCAGGTTACCGCTCATGTCAGGGACCTGACACTATTTTTTAGCAGACCTTTAATAATAGAGAATTATTTTAACATGTAATTAAATCCTGTCAGTCAGGGAAATACCTGGAATAGTTTCTATGCTCCAAGTCTTGGTGAGTGATGCTCGAGCGGTAGATCTTACGCTGAACGAGAGCCAAACTCTCTGCTGTGGGGGTGAAAAGTTCACTGGGGTAGTTCGGGGGGCCGGACAGGACAGAGATGCTAACCGCGTGATGCTAACCCATTGCTTTGATTGACACCTGCTTCATAATTGTCACGGCACTGAATTGAACATGTTAGTGTGAGGCCATATTAACAACAGAACAATGGAAACACAATTCAGAGTTTTTGAGGGTTTATCTATAGTGAGTGTTAACAGAGCTGAGGAGGCAGTGTGAATGTTCACAGAAATAACAGGCTTTACAAAACCATCAGTGTCGCTCATATACATATGGGAAAGACTTCCTTAAACAATGAATCTTTTATTCAAACCGACTCACAGCGTATTTAAGCAAGCTTTACATTTTACCAGTGTATGAATTCACTGATAATGAAAACCGTGACTTTACCATTTCTATGCTCATGAGAAAAATTCTGAACATTAAACATAAACATTAAACATACAATGGGCACAAAACATACAGTGAAACTCATTATTATATATGTATATTATATATGCAGAAACAGAAAAGGTGCGGAAATAGTGTGAGTGTATATTGTCCTCAATAGTGTCTCAAGGTTTCCTGTTGTTGCTGTGGCTCTGTAAACAGTGATGCTATATAACGCTGGACATACACATACCTAGTGACCGCTTGGAAAATTGCCCATTAGGGCAAGACCACCCATTGAGAGCAACTGGAACTTTGGCATAACACTTCTTAGAAGTCCTTTTGATATTCTAAGCACAATACCTTTCACAACATAGTTTTGTGACATCAGAGGTCAATGGTGTCCATGTTTTGTGTATGTGCACAATGTCCTATGGCAAAACTTAGCATTATAATGTACATTAAGTTCTTGTAAATGCTATGAATACCATCTTAATACTATGGTATATAAATATGCATATGAATGGTATATTTTAAAGTACTATGGTATTAGCATCTGACACTTACTTGTTACTGCCATAATACGTTTTGAAGGGGTTGCATTTAGTTTTGCAAGCCTTTAAACCACTGTCCTCTGTTTCTATTCAAGTTTAATTTATTCTCTATTTTAAATTGTGTAACCGAATCCAATAAAACGCTGTGGTCGAAATACTCGTTTGATGACACGCTAGTCAATAGGGCTGAGGCGTGTTTATGGTGACCAGTGGTCACATTGAGGTATTGTGTGCAACCAGGGAATGTGAGAGCGGAGTCAATGTAACACATCAGTAGCGCATCGTGCAGCAAACATCCTGCCAGCTGTCACTTAGTGCCTTTGTGGACAAGACCAATGGGACAATTGGAAATCCTGTCGGAGACAGTGCGGCGCTGACACACACACACACACACACACACACACACACACACACACACACACACACACACACACACACACACACACACACACACACACACTTTGATTAAACCACAAGTGTTTAATTAGCCAAGCAGGAAATTAAACAGGTTACAATAAATATTTCGGGTTGTGGTGGCCGGTAACTGGTAGGAACCAAATGTGGGTATATAAATGCTTGTGGAATATGTGGTCATAAACAATCATTCTCCAGGCACCACAGAGAGGTGAACCATTAAGCTAATTTAAGTCCTATATTGACTAAATTTTAGTTAAAGCTGTTTATGTATGTGTGTGTATATATATATATATATATATATATATATACATACATTTGACAGGAGAACCTGAAGAAGATTGTTTGGACAAGATGGTAGCATTCAGGTTTTGAAACTGATGACTGTTTGCTAAGACTAGATGTTCTCAGCAGAAGCAGGTGTTTCAATGACCAGTGGACAATATATTTATCCAAGAAGGTCCTCACATCACCCTGTTACCTTATGTTGTGAGTCTCTTTGAATAAAGCATCTGCAAAATTCCTGTTAAATGTTTCAGATAAGTTAGCTTCAGATTGGGTGACCTGACCAGATGATGAATGATGTCAAAGGTCTAGGAGAACAAGCTGTGAATGATGGTCCTTTTCATTTATTAGCCTAGTGTAAAAATGAAAGTGTGCAAAATGTACAGATAGCAAAGGAATGAAAACAACTTCCCACAAAGCATTGCACCCGCCCTTTTGATCCCATCTCATCCCTTTTCTTAAAGAGATAACCTTTGAACTTCTATATAATATGGTCCTGTACTAAGAATACAGACTTTAGTTTATGTTAGTTCTTCACTTCCATTCAAGTCAGACTTGAATGGAAGTGATGTCTTTCCTGGTTTAACATGTGAGAAACAACTGCATTCAATGCTGTTTTTTCCTTCTGAGATTTCCTTACATTATCATTATCTGGTATAGAAACATCAGAGCAAAAGGCATCAAGTGGCTGGAATTCAGTCTGCATACGTTTCATAAAAAGAAGTTGATGGAGTGATGTCAGATAATTGTGAAGGAGGTGAAAAAGGAGAGAAGGTTCAAAAGTTCCTCCTCGTGAGAGGGAGTAAGAATGGCTGTGAGATAGGAGATTGGTGGACACTTGAAGGGAGGTGACTGATATTGAAATTTCAAAGACCTGGAAAGATCTCCGTGACTGTATGCTAAGCAGACATCTACTCCTTCAGAATGAGGCAAGACAGCATGAACAGTTGTGTTGAATTTTTTGTGACCCAAAAAGTTCCCAAAATCTCTCTAAAACCATAATAACAGAAGAATCACTAAGAATCACTAACCATCACAAACTAATCACCTTCAATAGAAAATGTTTGTATTTTTTCAGTTATTTCAATTGATGGGTTTTAAATAACATGCTGTTTAAAAAATTGGGTAGCCGATTTGGCTCCTAGTCTGCAATGAAGTATGGAAGTTTTATAAACTGTAAATCTAGTTTTACTAGCTGCTTATTTGTATTTTCTATTAATCATGTAGATCATGTGTAGCTCAGTTGGTAGAGCATAGCGTTAGCAGCGCAAAGGTTGTGGGTTTGATTCCCAGGGAGCACATGTAGTGATACAAATGTGTAACTTGAATGTACTGTAAGTCGCTTTGGATAAGAGTGTCTGCCAAATGCATAAATGTATGTGAAGTTGCATCAGGAAATGTTTGATTATGCTTAAGTTAATGAACCTCCTTAAAAGTGCTAAAAAGCTACTGATGACATATTGGTAACTGCCCTGCAGCACAACTTGTGGAGGCTGTGCCAAGGTTACATTTTTAGGGAATGCTAAGATTGCATGAATGCAGTGTAAATCAATCTGGACTGAAGCATATATCATATACGTTTACATTAATGGCATTACAATCAGACCAACCATAGTAAGTCCTTTTTTGAATAAAATCCAGGCCAGAAAACCTGCGTAAGCATTTTATACTCTCCAGAAAATAATCATATTTTTGATTATGAGTTATGAGTAACAGAGTTATGTATTAAAGTTTGTCCTTGGTCTATTTATAGTGTTTTCTAAATTCAGGATAAAACGTAATGTTGTTTTCTAACTGTTATTCCCAATGTAGTTCTTAGTTCTTTGGATTGCTTAGCTGTATGTGTGCGAGTTTGTGTTTATAAGAGACCGAAATTACGAATGTTGTCTGAATGCCTAAAGATGTCAGTGTCTGAAAAATCAGCGGGAGGATTTCAGCGTCTTAAAGGTCTTTTTCTGGTCTTCATCACCGTATGTCAAACCTGAGGCGTAATTACACTCCAATAAATACAAACGAATGACAGCGGACATGACACGGTGACATATTTATTGGCGGAGACTTCTTTACAAACTCCAGAGCTCCATTAGCTCGCGCGCTAGGATGCAGCCGGGCTTTTAAGACAGGAGTGGAAGTGACATTCTCCCTGACCTTTGACCCCATGTGGATTTGTCAGGGAAGTGGTCGCCCATGGCAAACACTGTGGCTCCATTAAGCTTTGCAATCAGTGTAATGTACTCTGTGTGTGAGGTGAGGAAATCTTACCGCATGCGAGCGAATTGCTTTTGAGCATCCGTCTGTCTCTCATTTTAGTAGTAGACCTAACGCTAAACAATAATAAATAATGCTAAGTGTGACTGCTAGTGTAGAAAGTGAAAGTATTATGTGTGCTGACCCCGTTGTGCTGTACAGCACTCAGTACTATTACTGAGTAAAAACTGCAACATTTTTGCCTAGTACTCCATCCTTTACCCTGCTTTCTTTTTGTTTACAGACATGATGTAACCACCCAGACTAAAGATGCCAAACTGAAACTTTTTAATCAGTTAGGATAAGGAGATAGTATTGAAGTTAAGTATACACTTGAGTATGTACTTGCTCAATAACTTCCTGTTAATTTTTTTAGCCCAAAATATTACAGATTGCAGATTTAATATTAAGAACACGCTTGAAAAAGTTTAGTGTAAAAATAAAACACACATTTCCTGTTTGTTTTTTTATAGAATCTTTACTGCACAGAGAGTCCAGCAAACGTTTAGTCTGAAATTAAACAATTCACATGTGCCTCAGAAAAACGCTGTAATTTCAGTCATCTTCACCGTGACCGACTGGCTTTTTTCATTAAAGATTAAAGGGCAGCATTGAGCAAATGCATGCTAAACCCACTGACCAGTGTGTCACGGCTCAGCCCGGAAGCCTGGCTAATGAATGGCTGCCATTAGTCCAAATGAGAAAACTGATGACATAAACAGTCATATTTCTGCTGCTGATAGACAGGTGACCCTCGGCCCCCTGGGAAAAACTGTTGGTATGCAATAGCGCACAGAAAGGAGCGACCTGCAGAGTTAGCAAGTTATTAGCGTCTTTCTTCCTCACATACACTCATATACGTCACACTCTGGAGACTTCTAGAAATAGGGTACACTTGGGTGTCCTAATGCTTTTATTTGTAAACATTAGAGACCCAAATTCCATGTAACAAATACACCAATGGCTCCAATCACTTTAATTTGTAAAAATGCTTGTTGACCAATTAAGTTTAAATAATTCTATTATTCTTTCTAGATTAAACCCAACAGCTGGGTTTGACTATTTTGTACCCAACCAGCATTTTGTGTTGTGTTTTATTGCTAAAAAAAATAAATCAGTCAAATGTATTCAGAATGTCCTTATGTTTCATTATTAACTTATGTTTATTAACACATTTAGTGATTGTCTGATGAACATGCCATTATCATTAGTTTATGTTTATAAACTTCTTTAGAAACCTAATTTAATATTTCTTTAACCCTATTTGATTCCCTACTCATGCCAGACACACACACACACACACTTTACCCTGTCTGGGGCAAACAAAACACATCACCCTTTTTCCAACCCATTTTACACTTAGGTGCTCCACTTACCTTCAACAATTGTTTGTTTATTTTTGCAGTTTAACGTTTCAGCATTTCACCCTTGTACCTGCATTAGTGCTAGCGGACAGCGCTGGGCTAGAAAGCATCAAACTCATCTGTCTAGTGAGTTTAACTATGCAGGCCTTTGGGTGATGTCAACATTGGATGTAATCCCATCAAAAGCAGACTGGAGTGTTCTGGAGTTTTCCATGCAGTCTGGAGATTCAAACAAAGTACATATGGTGTTGAATGGATGTGAAGGATAAGGGCACGTGCAAAGCCTTATGGGAAGGCTGCGTTGTTTGAATTTCAGGTCAGGCTGTAATAAATAGTCATCAGATAGTTCCACAGTATAGTTTCCCAAAGATTCTGACTGAAACAGTGACTGAAACACATGACTGTATTGTTATTTTAAAAATCAAAGACGTTGGTTCATGCTGTGAGGGGCATCAACTGAAGAAAGAAAAAGAATAATTGATTAATTATCAATAGGCAGATACCAAGAAGGAATATTGATAAGGGACATAAAAGAAAGAAATGAATAATGAATGGGATCTGTGTATTGAGATGATCTTTTGGTGCTGTGGTAATACAGTATTGAGTGATGCAACAGACTGTGTCTAACCTGTAACCTGCATCTAACACGTCTGACTGGAACTGCTAGCTAAAAACTAGCTGTTTTTGTTGTAATGCAGTGCCATCAAAGGCAATGATAACAAGCAACAAAGTTAAGCATTTAAAATGTAGCTGTGCTTTGTCATAACAAACGGTAAAGTGAGTCATAATCTAATGCTATTGTATTCATCAAACTTCATTAGATTATTAATACAAAACACACAGATTTAGAAAGACATAAAGGCAATTGATAATTTTCATGTTTGGTCGAACGATTCCTTTAATGGCCTTGGTTAGCTTGATGTGTTAACTAAAGTTACTCTCTCTCACACACACACACATACATTAATACTGTGTCCTCCCCACTCTTGCTTCTCTTTGGCACGTTGTTTATCTGCTCTTTGATTCATTTTACAGACCAGATGTGACTGCTTGCGGTTAATTTGTTTTCGGTGCAACATGTTTGCACAGAGCTCTGCTTGTGTGCGTGGGAAGCCTTTCTGGCGATGGCTAGCCTCTAATGAATCCCATTAAATCATCCACTTTGTCATTACGCTGCCTTTTAGGAGCCAGAAATGCACTCCTGCCTTTTAAGAGCTAGAAAAGCTTAGCAAGTGTGCAACTCTATTGTGAGTGTGTTGTATTGGTGAAAACAAACTACTTGACACCTGTGTGCTCCTCAGAAAGAATTCATCCAGTGTCATCTTGCCAGGCAAACAGAGATTAGAAAGTCGGGCACACAGAGTTTTAGAAAGGTGCAGAGCAACTTCCAACATCTACGACGCACATAAACACTCGTGGAACCAGGATTCATCTCCATGTCATCTGCCAAGTGGACTAACATGTGTTTAGAGAAAGATGTGTGGACTTAACACTGAGCAGAACGGCCCAATCAATCTTCAGCTCCAAGGCTTTCCAAAAGCTCTGCTTTTCTTGACTGTATCTTAGACTCAAAAACCATAAAATGGGTGAAAGATGAACAGAGTGTCCACTTGTGTAAATTTCTTCTAGTGTTGAGGAACATTAGAGCATCTTTGGATGGTTTAAATTGTGGACACTGTACACAAAAGGGACAGTTGTTCTCCAGTGTCCAGCAGTATATATAATCATATAATCTTCAGGCTGTAAAATCTAAGATTTTTATCTTCCAGGGTTAGTTTTAGGCTGGGTTAAATAAGGACTTAAATTAGGTTGCTGCTTCAAATCAAATATACAGTGCACAATGTTGCCAGTTATCCTATGAGATTGCACACAGAACAAGGGTCACCGTTTAGACACAACGCAGAACGGCTCAACTTGTGTGTCTGTGGTACAAAGAAAAAGACCAGAATCCACTGTTAGTCTGGGGTGTTGGCAGACAGCTGGACAGCTCTTAAATTGTGTATTCAGAAAGGACAGACATCTAAAATCAGGGCCAGTATGCAAAAAAATAACGGACATCTTGCTGGACTGTTTATCCTTCAGCTCTACTGATCTTTCCCACCTCCCTCAGGCAGCGAATAGAGCCGGTGGGACACTGACCATATATCAGAGCCAAGTATTTTCTCACAGTTTTCCATTTCCTGTCTGTAATGTTGGAAGACCCATAGCTCCATTTCTCACAGGTGCAAAAATGATGTACAATTGTGTAATTTCCTTAATTTTGTGACATCTGAGCTTTAGTAAATGACAGTAAAATTACAACAGTGACACAGTTTGGCTGTGGATTTCAAAACACATTTTATGAAGGAATGTTTATTTTGCATTCGTTTCTCTCACAAGGATAACGTGGTATATTTTGAAAATAAAGGATTAGCTCAACTTCAGTAAGATGAGACAAACCTTACCTGCGTTCCAAAGTAAATCAGAGCCAAGATTTGCAAATGCAACATTACTCATATAAATTCTAGATATATCCACCCAATATTCCAATATGAGAACACTACAACATAAAAGAGATTAAATACAATTCATATTTACATTTATTTGACAGAAGATTTTATCCAAAGCAACTTACAGTGAATTCAAGGCAAACATTTTTATCAGTACTTATGCTCCCTGGGTTTCGAACCCACAACCTTTGCACTTCTAATGCAATGCTCTACCAGTTGAGCTACACAGGCACAGAGGTCTGCGCAATTCAGATTTCTGCTCAATTCACTCCATATCTATCAACGTTATCGTACATAGATATGGAGTGTTTGGACAGTTTATGTCCTGTAAAAAAAATAACACTTTTATTTTGACAGTCCACTTATTATACTATATATATTATATTATACATATTATATATTATGCAACTACTTGTCAGCTACCTGTTACTAGTAGTACTAGTAGATGTTACTAATACTGTGGTAAAGGTTAAAATGTATTTGTAAAATAGTGGTAGTAAGTTGACTTAGTTGAGAAAGTTATTAAGAATTGTTAGTGTACACTGAACTTTTGAATGTATAATCAATAAAAGTCCATCAAAAACACTTTATCCACTTTGCTAACACTGGATTTGCATTCCCAGTGAAATATTCTCTAAATAATATTTATCTTTATTACCTCAAATCCACCCTTCACTGTAACTGTCTTTTTTTAAACTTCAGAAAAATATTAAGACTCTGTTTCATTGGTTGTTATGATAGTTCCTTTTGTGACCCACCTGTTTCTTTTAACAGTTAAAAAATAATGAATTGCAAAACCCCTAAAAAACAAAACAACCAAATACTGAAATACAAAATTAGTATGCAAAAATGTTGTTCACTTTAAGTGCACGTACAAACATCATACAGCATGCATTTGCTTAATATTAAAGCAATATCAGTGACCATTTTGCAGAGGTGTATCTGCTAACATGTCAGCTCTGTCAGGAAACACTCTTGAGCAACATTGTAATTTATCATGTTTAGATTTAATGGTTGTCTCTGACACTATTGTTCCTGGACAAGGTAATATTAGGAAATTCCTCCCCAGAAAACAATACAGACACCATAAATATTACCTTTGCCTCGGCCAAATGCTTTTGCATTTGATACGGCTAACAGAATTTGTTTAAGACAATTTGCTTCAAATTGTATTATTAAGTATTTTTTATAGCACAATTACTTGTTTATATTGAACACATCAGTACAATGTAAAAGCGCTTTAATTCTATACAGATCAGGTTTCCTCTCATTTTAAAATTCAGTTTTTCATTATCACAGTGGATAATGTATCCATATACAATATATATTTCTTTATAATTTTACTACATTTTTACATTACAATGCAAGCTAGGTAATCAAATTTTATTTTTAGCTATAGATATTTATTTTATTTTAAACATACTTTATATATTTTATATAATATATTATATAATATGCTACATATATTATTCATGCTATGTTTTGATCTGATTAAACCTCTAAGTCTTTAAGGACTGAACTAGTTTGTTTAAACAACAACCATTAATCATGAAAGTGATCCCAAGTGTTTGCTAAATTTGTTCTGGTTTGTTTTTCTTTAATTTATTGAGCTGAGAAAAAACATAATTATACCTAGTTATCCCTCAGGAATAAACTAGTCTCAGAAATGGAAGTATTGTCATTAGTGAACCATGTTTAGAGCTAGTCATTTTCCAAGCCCTAGTCTCTAATCTCTCTCTCTATCTCTCTCTCTCTCAGTCCTGCTTAATGTCAGATACACCACAGATCTCCTCAGCATTAGTCTGTTTGATGTCTACCATAACAAGTGAAGCCATCACCTCTGTGTCACTCATATTTTGTTCTCTCCTTTATTCTATTGCTTTAACTTATTTATTTCAGCCATCTCACTCGTCGCTGTTTCTTTGAGCTGTTTTTCAGTCAGCATTTACTCCTCAGACAGGGGCTGGATGCTGTAACACCAGAGACATTATGAGTGTCTTCTGTATGTATAATTACACAGATGACAGTGTGAACTATCCCAGCATTCTGACTGCACTGGATTTATAAAACTCCAGTAGAAGTTATTTTCCCAATGTCCCAATATCTACTGTATAATAGTGTTTCTTTAAAAAATGCATTTTTGTTGAATTAGGATTTTGAATTGGAATTTGGTTTTAATTTAATTACAATTCCATTAAATTTTATTACAATTTTATAATTTCAAGACAAAGTTTGTGACAAACAGAGTAACACTGATTATTAAGTAAAATCCCTTTTTATTCTCAAGTGATATAAAACTGTTCCTTAAACTGAGTTACATACATGAAAAGTAACAAAGTCAACACAACAGATTAAAACTCTACACATGTACATTGCAGTGGACAAAAAGTGTAAATTACAGAATGACATCAACATATGCAACTATACAACCCGTGGTTTAAATTTCAAAAGTAATCTGAATACATAATGTATGCTGCAGTAAATGTAAATGCAACTGACAGGAATATTTACAAATGATTCAAGCTGATTATATAGATATATCTTATATAAACATTTAAATGAATGTAAAGTCACTCAACCTATACGCAATAAAACAGATACTAGCAAACATGACAGAGCTCTGCTAATATATATAAAATGTTTTCTATATCTATAGAAATTATCTATAGAAATCTATAGAAATGCTACACTGTGTGTGTGTTGATGGTGTGGTGTGAATATTTTTATACTATTCTGTGACTCCGCAATCCACAAACTACCCAAACAAACTTGCTAAAATGGCTAACAGCACCAGATGGTGCAGTTTGCCGAATGTAAAAGTGACACATATTAAGAGATCCTGAATCGTTTACTCCATTGACAGACAGTGTTTATCACAGTAAACAGCTGTCAGACAGGCCACATCGCTGGTAGCTGCCAAACACGAGGCTGGCCTCAAAATCCTGGTGTTTGTTGGCCGTGACAGATGGTATGGAGGAGTTATGTTTGTGTCTAATTCAATGTCTTGTGTTGTATTTCGTCAAGCTTGTATCGACAACACAGAAAGCAAAAAGCACAATTATGTTTTGTAATTTTGGTTTCAATACTTCAAAAAAGACAGCTTGAAACACCAACAGACTTTCCAGGCACTGGAACAGATCTGTTCATAATGTTTACCTCACACACGGGCCTGTATTGGTACACCCTTGTCCAAGCCTGCATTGTTTGGAGAAGATATTTGGGTAGGTAGATTAATTCACCCTTTTAAAACATGTGGCTAGCTAACAGAGACTTCACAATCACAATGGACGGTTGGGGTCACGCAACTCTGAAAGATATCAGGACTATATCGGCATCCTGTCATCCATCGCCCTCCACAGCCGCTAAGAAGTTGTTGGCGAATTTTTCTACACCCAGAAACAGATCCAGCTGGCTTCCATTTTGTTGTTTTATCTAATCATTCGCATATCACCGTTTTTTGAGTTCATGTCCAAGCAGTTTTTTTCCTTATAATGTTAACTCAAGCGCTCACCAAAGAAACCCTGCTAACATCTATAACTTACTCCATATGTTCCTAAAAATCCTTCTCGCCTTTTGAAACAATCAGTTTAGATTCAATTTTGCTTCACTTATTTAATTTAGCTAACAATGACAAGGTTTAAAAGCGGTGCTGAACTTTGGGGTCAAGGTTTGCACTGGTGCAAATACTTCGGTGGCAATGGAATCCTCACAAACAACTGGAGCTTTTCAGAAAGACTGACCTGAAACTGTTACATGCTTCTTGTTTGAAACCCACACAATATCCCTTGTTAGGTAATACAGGCTTCTACAGTGAATCGTGTGGCGTGCCTTGACTGAATTATAATGTCCCATTATAGTCACTGCATTCCAGTGGTCTGTTGCATACCTTGCTGCACATGTATAGTGTAGAGATAATGCTAATGTTACGTTTTGTAATGTGGACATACCATGTTTACCTCAGTGTGTAGTAAAAAACTCCACTTGTTGTCTGGTTACATCAAATCTGTTGCAATAAATAAACATTTACCAGATGCTTTTATCCAAAGCAACTTACAGTACATGTGCTCCCTGGGAATCAAACCCACAACCTTCGCGCTGCTAATCCAATGCTCTACCGAGCTACACACGAGCTCAGATTTATACACATGTACACCTGTGCAAAGCTTAATTATTTATATTGCTTTCTTTTAGAAAAAAGGAACTGTTTATCACACTGTATTGGTTAAACACGCCACACAACATTTTATTTCACCAATGGGGTCTGTTTTAATAATGTTGCCAAGGGCTCCACAAATCCACAGGTCTTGTTTCCACCCAGTTAAGTCAAAATAAAATAATTGAATAAATATAATAATTTCATAAAATACAATAAATGAAAACGAAAGAACCGTTGCTGTAATTAGAAGTCTTGGGTTGTGCCTACAGCTGAGAATTATGGGATTGTTTTATTATAACACAAACCCTCGAGAGCCTCAGAACTTTCACTAAAAATGTAAACTTGGAATTTGCGACGATCTTTCGTTTCTTTCCAAGACAAGCAGGATATAAATTTTCTTACCTCACCCACTGGTTATTAACAGCTGACAATTAAAATCCTTGTTTTGACTGACTAGTTAATATTTAAGAGGAAAAGGCTTTTGCGTCTACAGACACTTGTCTACAACGTAAGACACCAGTCCAAAAGCAACAGACTCATTTGGTTTCTGTCAAAGAACCTTTCACAGATGAGAAACAGTGACTTGTGGTTTGGACCGCAAGCAGACAGGAAAGATTTGTGCTTTTTCTGTTTCTGCATTGTGCGGGACAAGTCTGTCACAAAAATGCAGTTACGTCTCATGTTTGGCATTTCCTTTAATTTGCTGTTATTTATGCCTTTATCACAACTCAAAATGAGGCACAAAGACACGGACCACATTGATGACATTGGAGATTATGAGGTCTGCTGGTCTGTTGCATCCATGGCTGATTTAAACACTTGGCCTCGCCAAGTTGCTGTGTCTTGACTCCTGTCAAGGGTTAGTTGGATTTTAACCCCAATCACGAATAGCACAGATTCTCAACAGTTCAGAAACGGAACACTTTCATTTGTGCTAAACGCACCTTATAGGTTTCTGCACTGATCTGAAGGGGGCGCTGCAGCATTGCTAATATTAAAGCAACAAGCACCTGCTTAGTTCCAGCACAAATACGCTCTTACTGTCATGGGCTTATTTAGCACATGCAGTAATTATTTCTGAAGGAAAGGCAAAATGCCACCTTCTCTAGGGTATTTCAGGTTTCTAATATATGAAGTCATTTTAAAAGTGCTTAACATACCTAAAATTTGAGAGATTAAAAACACAGAGTCTCATCTGCTTATCAAAAACAACTATCATTACAATCAGCCGTGACCTATTTGCTCTTCATATAGCAAAGTTTGAAACTTTATGGCCATTTAACTCCATGAATAATCCTCGTGGCATAGTCTACTTTTAATTTAATTAACATTTATGAGATCGTTTAATGTGTAATGTTCTTATTAATGGACATGGATAGTTAAATTCTGTCTCCCATATATTGCATAATGAATGGAGGAGATCAGTAGGTCATTTAGAAATGAAAGATGAGGAAACAGAATTATTCGCGCGTGTGAGAGCGCCGGCAGAGACGAGTGATTAGAAACATGGACAGATGCCCAGATAAATGTTGGTTAAACCATTATTCAGACCCCAAAGCTACGAAAGGTGTGGGAACTGAACATTAACACGTTTCACCTTCGGAAATATAGTCATTTTGGCTCTGTGGCGTTTAAAAGGAGTTATTAAGATCATTCACGTATTCCCCATTGCTTGTAAGATTGATTATTAAATGTTTTTAGTAATTAGTGGGGCTTGCGAAGAAATTATCACAATTACTCTCTTGTCTACTTCGCTTTCTGGACCAAACTTCAGTACGTAACTCGTCCTGTGCTGTTTGTCATGACCCATGAATGAGGGGTCGGACCAGCCAGACTTACTGAGGAGAGGTGTGCGATGACTTTTATAAGCAATTGGCTGTACAATTGTTTTTTGGGCATAGCATAAAATGGGAGCGAAAAATTCCATATACTTTTGGAGTGCTTGACATTGGGCTAAATTTTGTGAGGTTATAGCTCACATTACAATATTGTGGAGACTTGTTGGTGGGCTCATATCTCTTGGCATATGTTTGTGGTTTCATAGCTCTGCATTATAATGTTGTAGAGGCTTAGGGGCAGTCTCACTGACATTTCAGTTCCATAGCCACACCCTAGCAACCAGTTACAGTACCCTAGTAACCATTCTATTGACATTAAAAATGGTGAGAGGCATCACAACATCAAAAGTGGGTGTTCTGTTTTGACTCAGGCTGGTAAGTAGTCTATAATAATCACCATGGAAACTGTCTAGCCAGGCCCTAGCAACCATTTACAGAACCCTAGCAACCAGCATGCTAAATCATGCTAGCATAATGTTGGCATGTTACCAGACAGTCTTTCTGGTTACTTAAGAGCCAAGCAAAGAATTAAATGTTACATAATAACCCACTCAAAAACAAAAATAACGCAAAACTCACAATCTTTATTTAAAGCTGAAGTACATTTTCTTGTTTTAAAAATTACTGAGTACATAAAATATAGTACAAACAAGTACATAAAAAAACACTAATGTCCAAAACTCTTTTTGTTGCTTGTTTTTACAACATGTTGCTTAGAAATATAGAAAATAACTATATAAGTAACTTGCATTTTTGTGTCTCAAACACAGATGGCGATGTAGAGGCAAATGTAAAAAGAGAAAACAAAAAGAGAAAACACTATCTGTCCTTATGCATTTACTGCTGGCTGGCTTTGATGTCATTTTGTATTATATTTGCTCTAATTATACTTGTATATAATTATACTGTCCTTTTACTTTTACTTAAAAAGTGACTGAATAACTGTAAAACACAACATAACTAGGCATTGTATCGCAAGTGCCACATTGTTAGCTCTATTTGATGATTATACATGGAACAATTTAGTAGCAACTGACTATTACTAGTAGCTTTAAATTGTGTTGTGAGTTTGACAGGTGCTACTGTAAATGTGCTGAAATAGTGCTTTACCTATTTAAATAAGGTACTTGTCATTCATGTTTATGCAAATGAGGCCTGAAGACTGTGCCTCATTCACAAATTGTGTTGAACACTATTAATGCAAAGAAACTTTGACAGAACATCATTGCATGTGCCCCTGTTAGCAGGTCTGCAATATTTGCTTGCCATAATGAACTTTTAGTATTTAAATTTAATTTGCTTATTGGTATTATTAGTTTATTGGTATTGGTTTATTGGTAAGAACATTATAAGCTACATGTCCAAAAATATGGTGTCATAAAGTGCAGTTTTGGTATTTTAAATATTTAGTTTAATGTCTGGGTCATGTGATGAGGTACAGTTTCAGTAGTTTGCTGCATTGCTAACAACTTATAGCCCTGCAAGCCTGAAAAGTGTGCAAACTGCATTCAGTCCTATTTTTTTGGTTTGTTTGTGGTGTTACCTGATTTGTATAATTTGTTAAGTAAATCAGGCGCTAACTCGGCTCAGTCAGATAAGTGGCACTGTAAGTGGTCAAAAAAATCGGGAGTGTATTCTCTTGTAAACATTGACAAGCCAATAATGTCTTTGATGTTATCGCTAACAACCGATAATCGGCTAAATTCAAATAAATGTATTTCTGCTAACTTAAAGCAGTCCAATGGTAAACGCAACTTACTTTTAATATTTTAAATTGGGTTTCAAATTTTGACCCATAGGTGGTGCTGTCTCAAAACGTATCTAAAGTGGTCAAGCGTCACTCAATCCATTAAAGTGTCGCACCTTAGGCATCTTGGGCATCTTGCGTCTTTGCATCTAATTTGTTGATGCGCCATTTTGAAACCATTTGGTCTATTTGAAAAGCTTTTAAGATTTTATTTCTAAGTGTCTCCAGAGGGTACATGCAAAATTTTGTGCAAATCAGACCTAGGAGGAGTTCAAAAAGTAGCTTTAAAATTAAATTAAAAATGGCAGGCAGGAAGTGGTGCTGTCATGCCATTATTGTACTTGGCATTAGCCAGACAATCTAACAAAAGAGGTTAGATTGTTAGAAGTTAGATTGGTTAGAGGTTACATAGAAGTTTTACATTTTGCGGTGTAGCTTTTCTCTGTCAATTGATGTCAACAGTAACCTAAATCTAACAATGAGTTAACCTAAATCTACTCCAGTCCAACATCAACTGACAGATTCTATAATATCAACTGATGACCAACATGCTCCTGTATCGTTTATATCTACTATAAAATGCCAGTACTGCATGAAAAGGCATCTTCTTGTTTTCTTGGGCTGCTTTCACAAAAGCCCCCTGGTGCCTTGACTCTTTACCCCACTGCTTCCTTAACCCCACCCTTAGCCTCTCACGACATGAGCCAAGTCGAACCGCTCTCCACACGCAGCCTGCGGTTCGATGCTAGTAAAGGTCCTATTAACCTCTTGCCAGGATCTATATTGCTCTTAAATAATTAAGGCCCCCTCACCACGCAGAAAAACTGGCTCTATTATTAATGAACTGGGTTTCTTTTTAGGTGAAAGCAGACGATTAATTATTCACAATGAAAATCATAGTAAAGACACCTGTTTTAGTGTCGTTTCTACACTTCCACGTGAGTGAGTCACTCTACGGCTAATGCTAAACCTTAATCCTGCCATCTAAACAGCTTTAAAATGTTATAATACTACAAACCTGCTCATATTATTTTAAGTATAAGAAATATTATGACCTCGGATTTGCCAAAATCTCTAAGTCTACAATCAAAAGGCAGATCTCAATATGAGCCGAGTTCTGTGTAATGGTTTTTGGTTTTAAGGATTGCTAAGGTTCTGCAAAAAAACTAATGACAGTTCTTGACATTTTCTTAACAAGTTCTTCAGTTCAGTCAGTTGGTTCTAGATTCTTATCCATTCAAAAATGTGGGCATGGATGTCTTAGTTTATTTGAACACTGGTGGCGTTAATAAAAACAAGGCCTCAGAACAAAGCAACCAAATTATTTTAATATTTTAATACAATTTTAAATTTGAATACAAATATTTTAACTGGACGAACACCCAGAACACCCTAGCAACCAGTCAGGACATTTTAGCAACCAGGATCCAATCACAGCCCTTAAACAATGTGGCATCACATTATGTGCCATCAAGCACACTTTTTAGATGTAGCTTTGTAGGTTGTTCACACTCACTGGCCTCATATCAAACAGCAGCATTTTATGGACACAGTAAATATTACAGTAGCAAAGCTGCTTATCGTACAGTTTCTCTTTAGCGTAGTAGCAACTGGCTACACTAAGATGCTGTGCTCTTTTATAATCCTGTACGGTGCATGCAGTTTCCTCTCCCCTGCTCAACACTGTGACAGTCTAAACAGCAGTGAGACGAGGTGAGACCAGCAGTCACTTCCTCTGAGACGAGGCAAGAGTTTACGTGAGAATAAGAGTGAATGTGTGCGACTTTTTCATACGGCTCTCAAATAAGGTGCCACAAAAGACAGTTTAATGCAAAAAAATAAATTATTAATAAAGCATTTTTTTATTTACCTTATTGTGGGAAGCTGTTAAAATTCATTGATCATTTGTTTTTGCGAACAAAATGAATTGTGGAGTTGAGCATAGATAGTGTAATAATGATTTGTTCTTGTTCTGAATGCTGATTGGTCAACAGCCAAACTTATATATAGCTATAGATAAAGTGCTGCTATGACCTTTTCAGTTTCACAGCACCCATATGTATAGTTGATAGATACAGGGATTATATGATGTAGCCAATAGCATTCAGTTAGAGAGCATTTGATTTTTCAGAAAAATATGCAAAATTAGCATAAGAATTTTTGATCCATGTTGTCTTAAGTGAGAATCCTTCTGTATCAGTCTCTTTACGTAAAACGAGAGTTACTGAGTAGTTCATTTTTGGTTAAAGTGTTTGTTGTGCAGCTAGCTACTGTATTATGACTGCATTTACACTATTTTGAATAATTAAACTACAGTTTCAGATTACCTTCCCCAACACTACTAACTGATCTCAAAATAACACTAGTATACTGATGTTATTTGTCAATTTGTCAGGATTAATTCACTTCTTCCTTGTATCTGATGATACTCTAAGGCTTGTTTTGTGTGGTCAACATTCTCCAAGGCTTCATACGTGTTCCCATTAATAATTAATGTTCCTGATCCTGCAATATTCATAAGTCTTGGTGTTCTGAGCACCTGAGTTGTATTTGAGACGGGGAGGATAAGGTTAAGCGAATGCATGAATGGAAGAAAGATGATGGACATATGGGCATCATTATGATGCGGTTCTGTCATAATAAACCGACATCCACATGGAATTCATGAACAATGTATTGTGAGTGGAGTGAATTGGTTGGTCAGAGCAAAGTGAATCCGTGTTGCCCTCAGGCTGCAGTCACATTAATCTAAAAAAATCTGTAATCCATTTCGAAGTAGATCTTGCTTGTTTACACTAAAACTTCTGTATCCTCAAATCCTGTATTGGGAATATAAATCAAAGAGGAGCTGGCCTGCATTATTTCACACAGGTATATTTATAATTCACTGTTTTTTAGTGTATTTCTGAGCCTGTGCAACCAGCTTATTATGTCCTATAGGTATGTTTTAAAGTTACATGCCCCTCAAGCTGGAGTTAAAATAATGACAGTTATGTTGCGCATGTCTGCTTGAAATGACGTATGAAATGGTACCGTACCCGCCATTTTTACAATTTGCAAAATTACATGAACATATTTGGCAGATGCTTTGTGAAGCGGTTTACACTGCATTTAATGCACACATTACCATCTGCATTCCTTTGGACCAAACCCACTCACAATGCAATGCAATCAATGAAGCTACAAAAATATATATCAAAAAGTGTGACAGAGATAACGGCCCATGATGCATAAAGGAAAAAGTTTGTTTTCAATTTAATTCAGTTTATTTTATTTATATAGCGCTTTTTACATTGTAACATTGCTTCCCATATATAATTTCTGTAATGTGTTTCTGTAATAATAATTAAACTGAGTACCTTTAACAACAACAAAATAATTTTATCAAGAATGTATCAGCTGAAAAGGGGGCGTTTACATTCAAAACTCTGCCCATGTCTTCTAATGGCAATGCTTGTCTTTTAAATCTATAATGGTTTGTTTAAATGGTCATCATCTTTATTATAACCAACAATAAATGACTGTGTATCAATTATTTTGTACAGGATTTAAAAAGGCGACTATAAGCGACTAAGGTGAATGGACTAGAAAATTGAAAAGCGCATTGTGTGTGAAAGCAGCTCTCTGTGATGCCCAATAAATGTTATTGCTGCTGTCCTGTATTCCAGAATCCATCATTTATATAGAATAATAATGCTATAATATAATTGGTCTGAATGGTCATTAGCATGAATACTTGCTAAATGAAGCTGGAATATCTGAGCTGCTTTAAAAACCTGGACTGGAGTATATGCATAAAAATGGATTGGACTGACAAATAAACAACCAATCAAAACCGCTGTAATGCTTTGTAAATCTTACCACAGGATAATAGAGTGTTGTAACCACAATCCCCATGTTAAAATATAAATGAATGAACAGAGTGGATTAGCATATTAACTTAAACAATAAAAGTAAACACTTTTATCACTCACTGTCAGGGTGGATTTGTCACTGTTGGTCAACAGCCAGGAATTATGGGAATGTCAGACATTAGGCCAAAAGAACAACAGAAATCAGCTTGCAAACTTGTTTTTGATGACATGCTCTCAGTACATTAGCGTGTAACTGTTTCAAGTTAACGTTTCAAGTTTTAAAACTAAATTCACCTAGTAAATACCATAAGTTCTATTGAAACTTTAATTTGGAAATCTAGACTACACCCTGAATGAACACTGAACATGTAAAAATAATGCAAAATAATACAAACTAAACATTAGTTTATGTAGCTCAACAAATCTGATGATGATTTTAGGTAAATCTTTGTATATTGTACATAACTCCTTGGCACGTACAATTGAAACTTGTACGACAGGCTACAGAAATAAAATGAAAGAAAAAAGTCTTATTCAATAAAGGTTGTGTGTCATAAAAACTGATTGAAACCAAACTGAAGCTAAAAAGCAAATAAAAACAATGACTAGAAGCTATAATAACCCTGTCACGTTCCTCAATACGAACAAAATGGCTGCCTGGAGAAGCGTTGGCGCAGTCTTCTTATGAACGCCTTGAGACGGCAAAACCTTCAGCTCGTCCCCACAGATCAATGGAGGGTAAGAAGTTCATTATCTCAGATAAATCTATACCCCTCTCAGGCAGCACCCGGCTCCCTCCCGCCTTTTAATTGCTCCACAGTCATCAGTCACTGCAGACAGGCCTCGTTTTTCCCTCCCTTCTCTTCATCCAACTCTAACGACATGAAGGCTAATTTTACACCCACCAATTGTTCCATTTAATTACTTACTGTCTTTCTGCCTCAATCTCAATCAATAACACCCTTGTAGGAAATGAACGCATTTCTTTACGTTCTTTCGTCGTTCTTTACGTCGAAAGTCGTTCTTTCAGAATCGCCACCGTATTGATACGGATGGTGACAGGTGGGGCAAGAGAGCGATTTTATTATGCATTTACATTTATTATTATTCATTTGGCAGATGCTTTTATCCAAAGTGACTTACAGTGAATTCAACGTACACATGTTTTTTTTTTATCAGGACTTCCCTTCCCTTGGGATTGAACCTACAACCTTTGTGGTGTTAACGCAATACTCTACCAGTTGAGCTAACAAGAAGGCCCAGGTGAAAGCTGCGTGTACTGACAAAGAAGATTACATGTTGTGCTGTTGGGTTGGATAATTGTTCTCTGTGACTGCTTTAAAGTCAATGGGAACCACAACCCATTTGACTTAACCCATTTGTAATGTGATGTATTTCCAATGGACTGAAATTAAAAACAAATGCACAAAGGGATTTGAGTTTGTCTGTTAGAAATTAGAGGACAGTGATACATTGACTTAATACAACAGGTGGTTGAAGAGAGTTTAGAAACGAGGGGACTTTTTAAGGACTCTAAGACAAAAAATGTTTCCAATGGAAATGGAGTGAATTCTCATTCTATAGGAAAATGGAGTCAATTCTGTTTCCATGTTGACCTAAAAGCTTATATGAAATGATTATAAAGTCACTATCGTGCATTATGGGTTATAATTTTTTTCATATTCCCAAATAAAAGAAAGAAATTCACAAACCAAAAATTAATTCATTAAAACACAGACAGCATAGAAGGTTTCTTCATGCAAGTTTTTTATTGCAATAGCAAATAATTTTGATAAACTGGGCCCTAAGTAGAATGTAAAATTGTTTCCATGTCGCTGACACAATCTTTCTGTCTAAATTGTGACTCTTGGCTTTAATAAGCTGGAAAATGCTTCAGATTTAATGCCGATAGCCAACATCATAAAATTGTGAACTTACATAAAATTGGAGTCTGGCCGTTGCTGCACTTCCTGTGGTCATGTGACTCTGCTGCAGGGTGGAACGCAAGCAGATCGTGAACCTAACAGAGCGCTGCAGTAAAAGGGACCATATGGATGGAGAATGATGGTATAACTGAACATTGTCGGCAGTGCTAATGGTAAAAGTGCGGTAATTACAATTAAATGACTTTACTGCAGCCCTGTATTCACCAAACATCCCATCCACACACAAGCCATTTATCTTCATCTGCTCAGCAGCAGCATGTTGGCACTACAAACACTCCTGATCTCCTTTATCTTCCCTCTCTTCCCCCTTTATCCATCTCCCTCCGTTATATCATCTGCAACTCTCTCACTCCCTCAGTTTTTTGTTTACTGCTTTATGGACGCCCCATTTCCATCCCCTGTCAGTGACTTCCTGTTGCCACTCATTCATTTCCTGTTTCTTACCTTTCGCATTACTTTTCATTTTATATGTCCATTGCCACCTTCTCTCCATCTTTCGCTCTCATCTCTCATTCTCCAGAGACCAACAGGAAAATGAAATGGAGTTTGAATGAAAGAATGAAGATAGATGCAGAGAAGAGCAGAAGGGGAAGAAACAAAAAAAGAAAAATGAAGACTGCCAGGGCGGCAGGAAGTCACACTCTGCAGATTGACATGATGTTAAGAACTAGGATTCAAAATTTACCTTTGTTACCCCAGACAATAGTAGGTTAAATAAGAAAATATTACTTAACTATTTTGTTCTCATGGAGTAAAAAGGATTTAAATACAGTTACTTTCACTTGCAATAGCTTTAAAAAGGGAGTTTCTGTGAATCCTTACGCTTCACTGTAGTGGATTATTTACAAGTTCTAGTGGCTTAATGTGAGGCTTATACAGTTCTCAGGTCAGTTCTTCTGTGCCGAATGACTCTGATGCTAAATTTGCTTTCATTTTCTCATAAGTTGTATTTTTTCCTTGCCTGTCACTCTATATGTGTCAACACTGTCATATACAATCATTGTGTACCGTTATCAGAAACAATTAAATATTAAATACAATCTGGAATAATACTAGTTTTAAACCTGCGTATTGAATTTAGCTGACGGCTAACAGTCAGAAAATTGTATTGTATTTTTGACCTTTCCTGTTTTTGACACACAAAATGCTCATCAAATCCTACAAGTTGAAATATTGATCAAAAAGAAAACCACAACGTCAAAATTAACAATGAATTATGTGTGATTGTTTTTACTTATAATTTATGTAAATTTATGTAAAAAGGTCAAAGGGTTGGAAAAAAAATCACCTCACATTTTATTTCATTATTTTTAATGCCTCTAAAATACAGCAGGGCACCGAGAAATGACAAAAAGCCTCGATAAGTAAATGCATATGACCCGTCCTGTTTGCATGATAACTCTTTAAGCCACCACAGCCAGACATAAATAATAGCAGCACAGCGCTAACAATAAATGACATACACAACTGCACAGCAGGTCTGCAGTCGCACACATGGCCATCAGTTCAACAACCTGGACGTTTCCTCAAACAATCTTTCTTCAGTATGTTCACTGAACTTGAAATGCTTTACAGCCTTTCAGTGGTGAATGCAAGGCAAACAAACACACCACCAGATTTCACAGTAGATCACTGAGCTTTCACACTAGATCTGCCCGTTTGACGTTTGGTTTATTTGTTTGGAGGACAAGCTGTGATGGGTTGTACAGTTCACACAGACTTGAGAACATTTCTCTCAATTTATGGAAGTAATCTGTTCTAACGGCAAACAGATATTTTATCTGTGTAACATAACTAGCACTTCTATCAAACGTTTTATCTACGTTCTACCACGTTCACCATGGTACAATTAAATTTGTGTGATTCATATGTAAATTGCACTTTTTTACAGTATAGTATTTTGTTTACGCTTTATTTTGTATAATTATGCAATCATCAATGACACCATAAAATACAATAGGAGCTAATGGACTATGCAAACCAGTGTTTCTCAATCAGAGAGCTGGGGTCCACTAGAAACCTAAACTTCCAAGGGGGCCTCAACAGGAAAAACAAGCATGGAAATGAGATAAAAATACTATAAATCAAGATAATACTTTGTGTCTGGTTATTGTTTAGGGAATGCATATCTTTTTGGCAAGCTGAAGTTTGTGTGGACCAGAACCAGAATAATTATGTTGTTATTGTTTAGCATTTTTAGGCTAGTCCATTTAAAATGTCTCTGGTGATAGTCATGTTTTCGTCATGCAAATGAACTGTGATTCTGCCTCAGAAGTACAAAGTGAATAGACGCCAGGGAGGCGACGGAACTGACAACAGCCTTAGTTACGGAGGAATAATTCATTAGCAACCGGTTTAAGAGCTATTGGTTTGTCCATATTGTTGGTAATTGAATTAGCTTGGAATCACTAAATAAATAAACAAACAGCCGAACGATAAGTTAAACATTTGGCGGTGAAAGCGAACACTCAGCAGCAGGGCAGAAAGTGTTAATTTAATGGCGACTCTATTTGACTTATAGAAGTATTGGACTGCAGGGTGGGACTATGTGATTGATTTAAACCTGTTTAAAAATCACTCTTAGATTTTCTCTGGTGGCTCACCAAGCGTCCCTACCGACCAATAAAACACGCAAATGAATAGCTTTGTTGTCACCCAGAAATAATCGACCAATCAGACGCATTACTGAGGCTCCATTAAAACGACAAGGAGTTTTTAAGCATTGTAGAGCTGTACTGAGAATGAGGAATTCTGGGAAACTTACTGTATATAGGGCTTATTGATGTAGGACTATCTAAAAAGTGAATCTGAAGCAGGAGAATGGAGGATATAAATATCATGGTGATAAAACAATGCTTTAAGTCTTTAAAGAATAGTTCAACCCAAAATAACATTGTCATCATTTTCTCATCCCTGTGACGCTTTTAACTCCACCACGAAAAAAATATATACTTAAAGAATGTATAGAAAACAGGCCAATTAAAATAAATATAAACCGCCGCTGTTGAGCTTCAAAACGCTTCGCTGTAAGTCATGCGCTAGAAGCTGAGTCTTACAGAAGCCATACAGTAGCTTTGCATGAGAAACAGGCTACAGTAGCAGCGAATTTTGTTTTCATAACTCTTTCACATATTCACTCTTTCAATTACAGGACCAATATAAGAACCAATGACAATGGAAGAACAATTAACATTCTTTAACTGAATTTTACCTCAGAATCTCTACCCGTGAGTCTTTAATACTTTAATATTTTTTATAGTGTGCCTATTTTTAAATGTATACCTGCTAAACAGTTTTCAATTTTAAGCAGCACACTAGCATTAACACGACCTCAAAGCTAACAGACATGGACAAAAAGCCACGAAGGTCAGATTCTGTTGGATCTTGTGGGTGGTGGGTAGATGGGTGACCCCATAATATGAAGGTTATTTGTTTGAATCCCAGGAAATACACATAAAGATAAGTGTCTGATAAATGCATAAAGACTGAAAGATAAATGCTAAGTATAAAATGACTTAAATTTTCAATGCCATTAGGGAGCTGGGCAAACTGTTGCTATGACCCCTATAGCGCCATTCCGTTTAATATAGCAGAGACCCTCTGCCAATGTCACACCACTTTCCTTTGATTAATGATAGTCTGCCACAGTCATAATCTCTGTACTTTTTCATTGGGCCTGGTCTCAGTTCCTTCAGTCCAGCCCACTTTGCTTCCGCACACACACACACACACACACACACACACAAACCCACATCTTCCTCTCAGTGGAGACTTATTCATCAATATTATTGCTCCGACAGGTCCATTACAAACACAGGCTGTTAGGAAACACACAGACAGAGACAAACTTTTGTGAAAAGCTAAAGCTGTTCGGCTCGGTGCAGTTCGCCATTAGCATCACGGCCAAAGCAATGTGTCATGTGAGCCGGTCATGTAACCCATTGTGTACAGTATAAATCACTTTATTATGGTTTAATATTGCATATACAGTGACAATGAGTAATTCACATTCCATCTGATTTCCAGCAGTAAACAGCAGTTAATCGAAATGTAATATCCCTGTTCTCAAATGAATAGACTTTATGATGCATTGCAGCCTAACTTGTGTTTTTGTTATTGGGAAATACATGTTGCTAGCCAATATAGATGTATAAAGATATCCTGGACATAATTAATTGGACAAATACACTTTCCATAGCAATACAATTACTTTAACTCCTAAAGTCACTAAAGTCAAGCAGGTTAAAGTTAAGTAACTGGTAAATGTTATGAAATAATTCCATTTTTAAGTTGACTCATATAAGCAGGACAGAAAGGGTTGTTGTGCTGTTGGGAAATCACTTGTTGCAGTTCTGTTTGGTGCTAATAGTGGCACACAAATGACACATTTTACTCTAAATATCTTGGTAGAATGTGCTACCACATGTGCTGCTAGAATATGAACTCTTGTATTAATTATAAGCTTATTTTATTGGTGGTGGTAAGGCTCATTGTATGCCAAGCAAAAATATATACCCCAAAGATCACAAGATCAATGTTCCTGTAGCTCAACTGGTAGAGCGTTACGCTAGCAGTACAAAGGTTGTGGGTTCAATCCCAGGGAACACTACTGATAAAGTACTGATAAAAATGTGTACCTTGTGTTCACTACAAGTCATTTTGGATAAACATGTCTGGCGAATGAATAAATGTAAATATACATAACAAAATACTTGAATTAAATATAAGAAACAATGTTATTGTATTCATGTTGAAAAAAGCCATTTGAAATTCAATGAACTATTGAGAATGTTAATTCTTTCCATGATTTGGTTCATTTGTAATCATTGTATTGATGTTAAGTGTTGACATTTCATTTGACATTTCAGTTACAAGCAAGTCTTACAACCCAAATCAATACATGTTCTCCACTATTGCACGCATGGATTTTTGATGCCTCATTAATGTCTATTCTCATCATTATCATAGTATTATTATGATGTCTTTTTGTTGTACTTTATTTCAGTATGTGCATTGCCTGGGAACTGAACATGTGACCTTGGCGTTGCTAGCATAACATTCTACCAGCTGCTGTGCTGAAACATATCTAGAGGTTTCTTTAACTTCTTACCGTTGCCAATTTACTGTTCTGCTTCTGTATCAGCCCTCATAAATATTGTCTGAACAATTGCCCGCTTTTCTTTACAGTCTATACATTGCAAAATGATTTCCCGCTATCTTCAGAGGAAGTGTACTAACACACAGACAAGACAAAAATTTAGAAGGGTTGGGAAATGCGTAATGCATGCAAATTATCACGACAGAAGCTTAATAGTAGAGATAGATGGATTGATGGATGAAGAAAGAAAATTGAAAGGGGAAAGTATTTGAAGTTTACATGAATGGAGTTTTTGATGGATAGTGTTTGTACACAGACTCTAAGCTGTCTCTGCCAAGCTGTGAATGCGTGACACAGAGCTTAGAAGCTGATAAGGGCTGAGGAAGAGGATGGGGTGGATAAAGATAAGCTCACATAGCGAGAGTGTGTGTTGTTGGTAGCTGTGAGCGAATGCTGTGTTATGGATATCCTGATTTTGCGTTTGCTATGGCAAGATTTTGCCCTTTCTCCAAATGGCTGAGAATGATAGCAAGGTTTCTCGCTGCTGTTACTGTACATCAGCTATTAAAAAGATTGTGACACTTCTCTTGTATGACTGCTGTCTACCTGCTGTTCCTACAATGTAGGCTGGACAGACAAGCCTTGTGTCATATTTGTGCATGTTATTGTTACAGCACATCATGCCTGCCTATAATGTTCCTGTAAGATGGACATGTGACTGGTATACCCAACCTTGCTAGTGGTCGGTAACAATGTTTTCCTCCTATGTCATGTTATATTTTTACAATATTTCTGTCAGGCAATTAGATGCTGAGCTAA
>JBAJNP010001623.1:0-58221 GCA_036877545.1 Yasuhikotakia modesta
CATGCAGAAAAGATCCCAACTGCTCAACATATACTCCTTGCTGCTCAAGACATTTTAAGTTTTCAATTAGATGGTGAAGTATTTTTGAGTAGCCATGCTTCTTAACTACATTTGTTTTACACAGAAGAGCTAGCTGAATGGTATGCAGAGATGACGTGTTTAGCGGGTAAGTTTGCAAGAACCCAATAGATAGCACACAATTTGTGCTTTTTTCGTGAGGTTCCGAGTGGATTCGCTACTTCGAAATCATCTATGTATAGGTTAAGAGATACTCTGTGATCACCTTCTGCAAAGAAAGAGTTTTCCTTATAATGTGTGCCATCCCTGTAACTGCTGTATCCACCTGAGGTCTCACCTGAAGCCAGCACCTTATCAAGAACTTCCTTTTTATTTAGCAATTTCTGCAACATTTGAATAATAGGGACATACACATAGCATTGATCATCATCATCAATTTTGTACTCAACAGGCATGACAACTGGAAATTCTCCTAAGTAGTATGAAGTTCTCCTACTGGTTGTGGAACGAAGACCTCCTTCTTTTGTACAGTTTAACAACACATTACTGTCAGTAACTGCCTTAACAAGCTCTTTTACAACTGAGCTGTCTGCCTCACCATAGTGTTGAACAATAATCTGCTGTATTGTACTACTTAACAATGACTCAAAAAGACAATAAATTAAATTGATTCAACTGTTGAATAATTTCCTGTGTGGCGCTATCAGAAATATGCAAGATTGTTTGCATTTTGAGGAAAAGTGATGCCAAATTGTGTTCAAGCTTTTGCTTTGTATCACCCAGCTGGCCTTGTTCCTCTGCCATATCACATTCATCTTCACTGTCTGAGCTGTCAATAAGGGATTGAGCTGGACCTTCATCTGTTTGGCTATCTTGTGTACTTGAAACAATTCCCAATTTAAAATGGCCACGCCATTGGTGGTAGTGATGTGCCTTACTTTTATGGGCTTTAAATGATGAATACACATTTGTCTCAAATGAACAGTCTTTAAAGGGGCACTGAACTTTTTCATTATTCCTCAAATGAGTACGCAAGTGGGCAAAATAATCATTTTCACTGCATAGCTCAGCTAAGTTACAAACATCACACTTGTAACATGCTACAACACTACTATACCTCCCTGATAAGACAGTGCTTTGCTGGGGATGGAGTTTTGATAAATGTACTTTTAAAGCATTAAAAGACTTAAAAGTGCATGGGCAGTCTGAATGGAGGCACGGTACTAGAGCAATTCTAGAATATGTTCCATGGTCTATGCGATAATGCTTAAGAAGTTGAGCCCTCTTTTCAGATCTAAAAGAACAAAACATTTCCACTGCATGTCAGGGGTAACTGGTAACCTAAATAGAAAGGAAAAAGTTTAACATTAATGACATGTCAGGCATAAACTAGTGTTTTTACACAGTGATTGAGTTTTTATAACTTGTTTACATGGTTACATATGATTGAAATTTCAAGTTAACGTTACCATAATTGAATCCACAATTAAATGTAAGAAACTATGAACAGCGCCATTGGTACATTGACACTGATAATAAATAGATAAATGATTAGTTTAACTAATTTTTTAAATCTGATAGTCATGTCTAAGGCTGGCAGATAAAGGTAAAAGTGTATAATTAATATAATTTATCATATAATTCAATAGTTCGCTACGACTGACGCTATCAATGAGCGTCAGAAAATGTCTGCGAGTCAAATCCCAACAGGCACAACTTTAAAATGCATGCCAATAATGAACTTTCGCGATGGTAATATACAATGCGTGGCTGCATGGACGCGCGTGCACGAACCGTTTCTCTGTAAAGGCTAAATCCAAACTTGCAGGTTGCAAATATGGGCCAGTTAATAAAAAAAACCTCAAACTGTCTAACAAAATATATGGACATTTATGATCCAGTGACTGCGCATGGGTTGTTGCAACAAAACCCGTCTATATACATGTTTTGGAGGGTTATGTCGAATTTTTATCGATATTTTCTATGGTTATTGATTAAAGAGTATCGTCGGTACACATCGTTAGCATTTTATAGCCCAGCACGCAGCTCTTATAACTAAATATTGACTATGACGATTGCAATTTAGATGCATTTGCACACGTTAATACCTAATGAATTCCAAATTCTAGCATGTCACTTCCTGCATTATCATGATTACTCAAGTAAATAAAGTGAACTTGAAGTGAAAATGAAGCATTTTTAAAAGTAATAACACGCATTTTGGTTACTGATTTTACATAAATCGGTCAACAACTAATTTAAGTTCTAATATTTAGAACAAAGACACGTTTTAAGTTCCTAACAAGATAGGGCAAGACAACACAAGATAATATCAATCTAAGTAAGTGCCATTTATATGAATAACAACCGGAAAAATAAATAAAAATGGTCTAAAAATTACCTTGAATCAGGCGAAGTTCACAATCGACACGCAAATTCCATGTGCTTCGACAAGGTGTGGAGGAGGAGAGTTGTCCTTCATTGCGCATGCTCAAAAGAACGTCTTAAACAGTAAGTAAATTTTCTTACTTTTTGTTAGTTATGTCAACTATATATTTCAAAATGTTCACAACAATTAACAACATCTAGTAAAATCAACATTTTGGCCAAAATTCAGTAAACATACTAGCATTTTGCTAGTAAAGTATACTATTTGATTTTACAGTGTTCCATCACAGGGCCATAGTTAGTACAAGTGGGCCTCTGAAGGACCCTGAGGATGGTGATAAAAAAGCCTGACTCCTCTGTGCATGTAACTCCTTCTGATAGGCTGTGTCTTATCTGTTTTCCTCTTTTCTCATCATCTGAATCAAACATACTCCTTTATGCCGCTCATTAAGTCAAACAAGTCTCATTTGTTAACAAAGAACCCCTGTTGCTTTTTCTTCACATTTGTGTTTGTTTCTAACTTAAACTTATCAGCACCTGAAATGTCCCTGAATGAAAGATGAATCACTGAGGTCCAAACTGGCACAAACACATTAACCTTCATGACATTAACCTCACAGGAAGGAAGCATGTTCTAATATTCACACGTTCTGTTCAAGATCACACAGGTGGGAGAAGCAGGAAGCAATAACAAACAGAAAAAATACCAAAAGAAACTTCTAGAATCAAGGTCACACATGAATCAAAATATAAAATATGATAGACAGAAAGAGAGAGAGAGAATAATGAGAGGCAGATAAATGAGAAATATATTTCACTCAGCCTATTAAAACCAGAAAGAAACAGGGCTTGCAGGTTCAGCTGTCCTGGTTAGCCCATAAACACTTTCACTGTTTAGCACAAAGCCTCACTGTGGATCAGCCCCTCACAGTTTTGTGTTCACAGACATATAGCGTGTTCTCAGTAATGTGAACATCTGTGTGGCATTACATGCTTAACCTTTGCCCTGTAGCACCTCATACGACAGACATAATTTATTTAACAGCACATGTATTTCTGTAGAGAAGGACAGTTCCAGCTGTTACACAGGTACAGCTTTTCTCTTCACACACTGACTGTAAGCAAAATACTGACCATATGTTCAGTGTGTTCATGTGTGTATATTTGCCATAACTGATAACAATGAAGTGTGAATAATGGGTTATTTAAAGAGGTTTGTGACATGGGTAATAGTTTATGTTCAATGCAAGTTTCAATGCAAAAACTTTCAATAAATGAGCAAAAACTAAAAGAAATGCAACAATTATCTCTGGCTGCTTTCCTGTACTCAATTAAAGTTCTCAATAACGTTTCATTTCTGTTCAGAAACTCACTATAATATCTTAGGTGAAATAAAAATGTAAACTAATGAGAAACAGCTTACACAGAGAAAGAAAACAGTACTATAAAACAGGGTTTAAATTCTAGATAGGTAACATCTCAAGATGACTTCTTTGAAGTGAGCGTGGTATGTACAGTAACATTAACTAATGTGGAAGGGTCCTTGTGAAAAGAGAGTCTGTGGTTTACTTTCTTAGCGGTGTCACTTTCTTGCCCTTTAGGAGTGCAGGAACATATTTGCTGTTTATGTCCTACCTACCTGCACAAAAAGTTCCCCTCACTCAGCTGAGATCTGCTTGTAAGACTCCTGCTGTCTATCTGGTGCCAGTGACAGAAAGCAGATACACACATTTAATGTGGCACAGAGAAGATAAACACTCACCATCCAAAGTTCCTTTGCTTTTTATTTTTTTCCAGAATGAAATACATCAATACCTCTCCTTTCAAACCTGTATGCCGTTGTATTGAACATGATACCATGGTAACACTATAGTTTGTGTGGATACAACCATGATGGCATTTGACAGACAGTTTGTTTGTGTATATAGGTGATGGTTGTACTTGTGTGAGAGTGTGTGTTGCAATGATTAATGTCCTGTTTGTATCTGTCTGAGTGAGAGCTACAGGCCAGTCTCACACTTCCCAGTACAGACAGTCTCTGTCTTTGTATAACTCCATCTCTGTGGTGATACACGGCACACTGTTGAAGCTTAGTATAAACATGGCATCAGGCTAGAAACTGTGCCCTTGTTCTCACCCTTGCTCCTGATACACAAAAACTGACACTGCACAGAGCTTCCACAGACAGCGAGACAGAGGTAATGTTAATCTCTGTCTCACTCAGAGGATTTGACTGCAGGGGACCTGCTATATCCACAACATATCCATTACACCACCTACACTACAACCTAATATCTCTCTATGTTTCTGTTTCTCACTTTTTCTCTCTCTCCACATACCAAGATAGTGTCGTTTTATCATCCTTCCATGTGAAAAGTCCAATTGCCTGGAAAAGTAATAGGCAGTCTCTCCCCAATAAGCCACATGGTTTGAGGTACCATTCACATCTGTATCACCATGAGTTATGAACCAAGTTTAATACCAAGGGTTTGAGGTTTGTTCAAATTCCTACTGCATAGTATATACATCACAGCATTTGGCAGATGCTTTTATCAAAAGCGACTTCTTAATGCATTCAAACTGTACATTTTATGAATGCATTCCTTACGAATTCAAGGAATGATCTACCAGCTAAACGACAGGAAAACCATATATCAGTAGAAGATTAAACATTAGATTTCCTAGACATACACCTGGTTTCAGAATTCAGGTTCTTGGGGATAATAATAAAGAAAAAAACAAACTTGGCTTGCTGTCCGAGATGAATAATACACAGCCCGAATAATATTTAGAATCGCATTTGAAGTTGCAGCCTTTTAGAAATCGTGTAAATGCATCGGTGTGCATGATTGTGTGTAAAAGAGCATGAACTATTTTCCTAAGCAATTATACAAATCAGATGGAGGTACTGTAATAGTCTCAGGTTCATCTGATAAGGTACAGAGCTACATCTCCCTGCGATACTTGACCGATCATCAGGGGATGGATGGAGGAAATGAGTTTGGAGGAAAGATAGCGCACCGTCTCCTGAGGAAAATAACCAGAAAGTACCTGCTTTCACACTTCCTCTCTCTCTCTTTCTTTAGCCTGTCCCATATTTTCTCTCTCTCTCTGCAGAAAGAAGCGCAGACTCTGTGAGCTTATTAAGATGTTGCTTTTTTAATGGCTTCTTTTAACCAGACAGACAAGAATAAGGAGGTTTGGTGTGGGAATACGATGGAGGGGTAAACAGAGAAGTCTAATGAAAAGGAGGGAAACGGGATCTGAGAAGGAGGGAGATGGAGGAAGAGGGAGGAGAGATATGGCTATGGAAAATGATTAATTCTAAAATTCCAGATATACTGCGAGTCTAATTCCTCTTGCAGGCATAAGTAGGATGTAGCTGGAGTGTAAATTGGTTTTTAATGGCACAGAGGAAGATTTTGACTTAATTATGTATGGCGTCCCTGTTCATTCTAGTCCAGCATATCTGCTTGTTAACTTAATGACTGTGAGTCTGACATAATAATTAATACTGATAATTTTTCTGAAGCTGTGACTCTGTTAATAAATTGATGGATCTAATTACTAATTAACCCACCAACCTTCTTAAAGGCAGCTCAGCATTCAGCATTCAGGTGGTTTTCATTATCATTTTAATAATACTATATAAATAATACTATAAAAAATGTAATTCTAAAATGCTAAATATATTGTACTTTACGTAAATGTGTTTGTCAGATTCAATTTTGGCAAAAATTAAATGTGTGAGCCTGAGAGAAACAGAAAGAGAGTTTCAAAAGGGGAATTTATAAGAGATGAATGAATGTGTGTGTGTGTGTGTATAAGTTAATGACTGCTTCTGAATTCCTGAAGTTTCATAATACATACTAAATTCAATAAAGAACTTGATTAAATGTATTTTAGCAGGTATGCTTGTGTGTAACATAAATGCATTCTACATACTCCATCATTTGACCCATGTGTTGTTTGACCTACTGTATGACGTACTAACCTCAAAACAACCCACTAACAACCACAAAACAATTTAGCTGCATAAAAGTTGTTAAACAAGTACAGTAATTTAATCCAAATAGAATTAAGGGCAAATAAAAGAGCTGAGAGTACTTCTCTCTATCTAGTAGCTTAACCAGATTAGCCAAAATGACTATGCCAAAAAAAGTGTGCCAGTTCTGAGTGGGTATAAGTATGAGTGGGTAAATGAATAAGCACACTTGCAGGACATTTTCAGTACACATGCGGCACAAATTAGGTTTCCAGATAAACAAAAGCAGTTTTTATTTTGGCCCTGCGTGTATTTGCGTGTGTACACATAATTTAGCATCTGTACGCAACCGTGCACAAATCATATTACAGCGCTGATCTCCAAAACAGTAAATCATTCATCCATCTCTGTTCCACCAGAACAGAACTAATAAGGAGAAGATCCACAGCTACTGAACATCAGAGACTCTGCTATTGACCTGCTGTAGTTTCATTAGTCACAATAATTTCATTCTGCATTCAGGGACCTCATACTGTATTCAGTGCACAGCAATAATAGCATTTCACTTGATCCTTGTCCCACAGCTGTGATCGTTCCTAATACAATTTCACAGGTTCTCATTCTTATAGCTTATAAAAGGACTGTAGAATGTGATGGACAGGTGTGTCTTACAGTCTGTACTGGAGGGATGTGAGCATTAGTTACTTAAGTTCAAAGCTTTACACCTGATGTGTATATAAGCGTAAACGAGAGCCGGTGTCCTGACACCTGTCAAACTGTCATAGCATGGCTAACTGTGCATGCACCCATGAATACTGCATCATTTTTGTCATGCTAAACAACACGGCCATGGTTTTTTTCTACTTGCACATAGACTTTTGGGTAAAGCCTTTTTAAAGCAGTAATGATAACTGTTTACAGGTGAATTCTTTATATAAATTTTTTTTTGACTTTTTAGCAGTAACAAGAACAGTTTATGCTAATACGCTTATAAATCCAGTTTTTTTTACCATTAAATCTTCCTACCTGTTTATTTTGTACTGGTAGGAAAATCTGATGGCATATTTTTGACTGTCAAATCATCCGATTATTGCCTAATAAGAATCCTAGGCAAAGTTACACTGAACTATTTTACATTGTCACAGACATGAAGCAAAAACCTGCAGTAGGATTTTTTTCGATGTGGTAGGATGGGTCGCTAGATATAGCTAATATTTCTCGCTAAGGTAGGAAAATCTGACACCAGATCGAAAGAACACCGGATTGGAGAAGGGATTTCAGTAAAAACTTGAAAAAAGAAATATGGTAAAAAAATGTTTTCATACCTTAGCACTGTGGTGTGTACAAAATAATTTGAACATATAACTTTTGAAAAACAACATTTTGACATTTCGCTGTGTTTATGTTTGTGTGAGATCAGCATACATACGTATCATGAGAGAATGTGTAATATCAGAAAATATTTCTAAATAAAAAGCCACGTACTGCCACGTACAATCGTATTAATTTGAGTAAAACATGAGATAAACACTCTCTGTAAGGAAAAAACTAAATCCTGCATGTACTACCACTATCCAGACCTCTGACCTGATTTCTGTTTATTTTAATTATTCAATCCCATTTTCATGCACAAAAAGCACAATTAGTGGCCTGCATAATAATAAAAAAATAAATAAATAACAAATAAAATAAATAATCATGGCAAGCTGCATTTTTGAAAATTAATGAATATTAATAAAGACCAGAATGCATGTTAGAGAGAGATATGAGTGGGCTGCATACATTAATGTGGAAAAACATGTAATACAATAGATTAAGAATACACAGATGTTTCAGTGTACATGAATACAAAACAGAAACAATAAAGCTCAAACATACTGTCAGGTTTTCCTAGTGGTTTGCTTATCCGTACCATAAACTTTACCAGAGGATAGAAAAGGAGGAAACCTAAATAAATAAAATTTTATATATATGTGTGTGTGTGTGTGTGTGTGTGTGTAAAATTCTATATATTCATTATATAAACAAAAATACATGCAGATAAGCTTTAAGCAATACTGCATCTAACGGGTGAAGTTATCAAATGTGTAACACGTATAGACATTTAAACAGAAATGCTCTGCTTGGATATCTGAGACACAGACACAGCAGAGAGACAATCAGCATAATGAAATGAAATGAAATTTACAGAGTAAATGTGGGGTTGTGGATGCATGGATGCACATATCATATTTTTACAAAAGAAGAAAATATAGCTGTCCAATATTGACTGATTTTTATGTAAATTACGAGCCAAATGAAATTGATTTGTATTTGGCCTTACTTAGAGTGGGTCAGACATGAGACTGGGTGGGCCAGGCCCACCATTGTCCGTCTGAGGAGATCAGCCTCTCTCTAAGATGCAAAATTGGTGTTTGCTGTCAAACAACAACCTGCCAATTATTATTAGAAAGTCATTAAGGGGTCTAAATTCAAGGAATTATGGGTTTTATACATAATATTCAGACAAATTTCTACTCAAAACAATAGCTGTCTATAGAGAAAGAGGTGTGCAATTGCATGTTTGAAAAGAGGGAAATGAGTGAGTATATGTGTTTGTGTGTGTGTGTGTGAAGACAGAAGGGGTTCTGTCTATTATACTTCTTGAGGAGGGCTTTTTGAAGACAAACGCCCCCAGTGGAGTAAATGACCAGAGATGGAGGGTGTGAGGGGTCGGGGGAAGGGCCGGGGGTCCATTGCTGCTCAGTCGAGCATTCCTTATGAAATCATCAACCAAATCCTCACTCAAATGCAACTGTTGTCAATGAACTCCATTCTGCTCCACCCCTTCCTCTACATCCCTGAAAGGAGGTCAGTTCCAAACCTTCCTTTAAGGCTAGATTAGGGTGCCAGCACATGTATTGTGAGATACTGTGTGTGTGTGAAGCTCATTTCACACATGAGTGTGTGCCATTGTCTGTGATGTGTGAGATTGAGTAAGAATATGACAGGGGAAGAGACAGAGAGAAAGAGAGAGAGAGGGAAAGAGAGATAAAGAGAGAGAATAAGCTAATCTTCAGCTCTTAGCTTAGTTAAATATGACCACTTGTGTGAGCGAGTGTTTCAGTATGTGTGTGGTTAGCACAGATCCTGGATTCAGGGCCTGGAGCCACTTTACATGAGAAAACCGGGCTTATCCCAAATATTTATCCATGCTGAGAGAGACGTTACCCCAGACTTTTTATCCCTACAGGACTTCTATTCTACCTTTTCTCTTTTTCCCCCTCATGCTCTTTTTCCTTTCACAATTTTCAGCACTTTTTCTTTACTCTATTTTTGTTTACTTAAAAATCACCAAATGTGACCAAATCTCTTAAATAAAATCAATTATTGTCATACTCACATAAGCCAGTAAACTTTTCCCCTACACACAGGTTTCCCCTATACACAAACCTTACTTATAGGAATTGTCCCAATCCAAAAAATCAAAAAAAAAACTTTTTCTGCTAACAACAATTGTCCCTTCACTAAAAAGACAAAAATTAATACAATTATACATCTTAAATAACATTTATCAACTTTTTTAACCTAAAATAATTTAGATAAGTGCTTTTCATTTATGAAAACAATTAATAAACATTTATAAATACAAGAATACTTGCTTAAATGCTTAATACTTAAAATGCATAAGTACAAAAATGTGCTTTGTCTCACACTAACTGTAGAATGGAAATTGCATACAGTTACAAATTGTGTGTGTGTGTATGTGTGCGCGCGCATAAATCAGTGTGTCTAACTGGCTGTCCTAACTCTGGATTACAGTTTAATGGGATTTAAGCACTGTAAATCAAGCTGGCTACTGTTTGTTGTTTACTTAAACCGTATGTTTGGAAGCAGGAGTTCTTTATGTCTTATCAGCTGAACAGACTGAGTACAGTGATTATGGCATTGTTTAAAGGAGTTAATGGGGATGAGATTGGTGCTAAATCAAGGGCGTTGTCACGGATACGACCTATGACAGTGTAATTTCAGCATTTTCTGAGAAGCTCTGTGGGTACTCTCTCTCATGCTGCTATAGTCATGACAACCTAACGCCGGGCATACTGTAATTCAATGGAGTCTGCAGACTGTTGTGTGTAAGCCACAGCTGTTGTCTGTTGACCAGGAGAATATTGCTTCAACTCCTCATGCCAGTCTAAGGTGAAGTGTTTGCATTATATTTCCAGCATATGAACTCTTCACATACAAATGTGCAAAAAAACCACACAAACATTCAGACACTCACACTCTGACCCTGGGATAAAGATGTAAACGTTCTCTATTCAGACAGGAGAAAGGATTGGCAAGGAGAGGGAGGAGCCGGACCGTCGCCCACGGAGACCAGAGCAGGGAGTCATGGGAAAGATAAGCTGTGAGAGTGAGGTGATGAGGTGAACAACATCTCCCACAATTAATCTCTCTCTCTCTCTCTCTCTCTCACACACACACACACACACACACACCAAAATGAGTTTGTGTAGAAACATCACATCAATACCCAGTTTTTCACTTCACATGTGTATCTCATTAAAGCAATACAAAATCTTTGCAACTGTGTATCAAAACCAGCTGTGTGGAGTCTGGCTCTGTTACCTCTGTAAAAAGGTACACACTAAGACCGATCAGTTTTCATAAGAGTGATTTTTAGCCCCTTACCTGGGCCATATTTCATGACAACTTAATGTACCAGTAGATATATGAAGTTCTAGAAGTTCTTTATTGACTTGTGAGGAGAACATTCAGAAGGAAGTAAATGCATGTTAATTGCATGTTTTAAGAAGAATTTAGGGTTTGGGAGGGTGGGATGTAAGAATTAGACAAACCTAGCAAAGTTTGTGTTTCATGACAATGGTGAACCGACAGTTCTCCCCCTACCCACCAGAGGGCACCAGAGAGAGACACCTCCCCAATCCCCACAGCAAAGGCATACAAATGTTCCTCTCAGTTCCTCTCAGGGTATCTTACACCACACCCAAAAACTCACATACTCATGCATTTACTCAAGCCCACATCTAATCCCTCTCGGTTTTGATGGACTCTGGATTTAGCATGAAAGCATGTTTGAAATAAAAAATTGGGGATGTAATTGAGATGTTATGAAGTCTTTCAAAGCCAGTGGAATCAATGAACCCTCCCGTTCCTCTCCCACCAAAATCCTTCAGACACTGAACAAAGACCAGCTCTGGGAAACACACACAGTGTCTAGGCTCAGAGAAGTGATTGTCCTACAATTGCAGAGCAGCCCTAACGCTCTTCTGTTATTCTGACGGAGCAGCAGAGCTTGGGGAACAGAAATGCCAGATATTTCACATCTATACCAATTATGCCAGTGATACCATTAACAAAATGTTCAAAGCAATAAAAAAAAAATGCAGCACTGTGCTACATGATTTTAACTAAATTACACCGATTTTCCTCCCAGTTAGCAGAGAACATGCCCAAAAAGAATTTTTCTGGGCTGTGCATATTGTGTAATATTTTCTCTCTAGTTTGACAATTCACAAAGGCTTTGATTTTATAAGCACATTCTTTGATATTCTGAGTAATGTAATATTTAGTGATTGTCAAGTTTCTTTCTGTTGTTTGCAAGTTTATTTTACCGTACTGTAACAAAATGTTTCAATAGTGTTTATGTGGTCATATAATCCTTTGTAAATGATGTGGTCAGTGATATGTTGTCTGATGTACACAGGCAAACAAAGCTTTCAAGAAATGGAGCCTGATCTTTTCAACATTGTTAAAATGTTTTAAAAACATTCAAAAAACTTTAACCCTAAACGCTAGCCCTTTATTTTTTCATCTTAAGATATTACTGAGGAAGATGCAGGAAATGTCATCATTTAATTTAATTTAAAGTTTTATTAAATTTACCTTAATTTAATTTGAACAAAACTGAAAAACATATTGAAGATCTGAACATTGCTGGTGACTATTTGCTATATTACCACTGCATCATTAAATACACACACATACACACACACACACACACACAAACACACACACAGGATTAATCCTGAGTGGGTTATCATACAAGGACTGAAAGGTCTCTCTCAAGATCTCTCTCTATTAAACAAGCACACAAACACACACCACATGCTGTTTGACAAAACTGATAAGGGAGACAATCTCTCTCTTTTATTCTCTCTCTCTCTCTGGCATATGGACATGGCCAAGCACTGCATCACTCACTTTCTGTTTTCACTGATGTGATTGGTTGAGATAAGACCAGAATGGCCAAACACACACTCCTCATCACTTCAAAAATCTGTCTTTATCTCATCCTCTCTCGCTCTCCCTTTCTCTTTTACAAGCACTATACAAAATTGCCTTTTTTTGCATCCGGAATGAGAAGTTCTTGTGGATTGTAATTGTGGTTTGTGTGAACTGTTTGGCTTTCTTTTTGCTTTAGGTTTGCAAGGAAACGGAAGCAACATAAAACCAGAGCAGTTTTGGGCTCTTCTGAAAGTTCTGGTGTTTGTGTTCGAATGCTCAGATTAGAACACAGCGGTTCTTCTGTCCTTCACCGCATGCCCAAGTGCTGGACACAAGCTAAGCTGAAAGCAAAATCTTACCACAAGTGTAGCAGGCCATCAATTTCATTTCCCGGCAACTTCCTTTCAGTGCCATAGAATGGGATATTTTATACCAAAATCTACCCCACATATTTACTTTGTTTTTTAAAATAATTTCCATATTAAACTGAAGGGTCAAAGTATGACCAAAGGTATTTGCACATTTCAGCCACACAAAAACAACTATGAACATCATTGCATTGCAAAACTAAAAAAATCAAACATTTCCTAAAATAAAGCAGGAACGCTTTTCAAGAAACTGGTTATCAAACATTAGTGGAACAATTCATTACAAACATTTATAACTTCTATATAATTTCCCTTTATATTTTTCTGACAACACTGCAAAAACTGCCTAACTAACATCTTTTGTTTTGCTGATGCCATTTGGTTTGCATTTCATTATTTAACGCAATAAAATTCAAACATTTAACTGTGACAGGAGCCACAGTACACACTGAATCAGGCATGTAGGTTATAGCAGTTATTCTGATTGTGTTGCAGGTGTCACAATCTAGATATTTAGTATCTTATTATTATACATGCTCTCTCTCTCTCTCTCTCTCTCTCTCTCTCTCCCTGTGAGGTATCTTTCTTATTCAGAGATATGATTGGCCTCCAGAGGTACAAGTCAAGTTAGCACCCTGAACCTGAGGCCTTGTTGTGTCAGCCAGAGTGAGATGGAACTCTGCCTATTCAATTACGCTCCCACACAATCGTTTCCTCGACAGCCATCCACAAGTCATCCAATTACATGTTTCCAAACGAGTTTTCTGTTGAAGCCAGAGCTCAGAGCTGTCAGCGAGGGCCCAGAGAGTCCCCCGCCTTAAACCGTGAGCGCGTGTGAATGATGATGATCTCACAGAGGAGTAAGACTGAGATGTGCACACACACGCGCAGACGCGCTTGCTCTGAGGTAAAAGCGCAAACAGGGTCCATCCAGTGGCGCAGTCAGAGAGACATGCGTTCACACAATCCACTCTCTGTATGCGAGAGGAAAATAGAGAGAAAGCAAAAATAAATGATGGCTTGTATTTCTCACAGACTTCACTCTTTAATTCAGAAAGCAATTACTTCAGATTTTCCACTTCAGAGGGACAGAGAGAGCGAAAGCGAGCGAGAACTGCACAAAGATGATACTCTGAATTAGTTACATATGGAGACTATGATGAAAGGGTTTAGAAAAAAAAAAATTAAACTTCTTCACATGTGCACTTGCAAGTACATGTAGACAGTGTGTGTGTGTCTTTCCTAAATGTCTATCAGTGAAGACTTTTTTTAGTAGGAGATGAATGATGCATCTTTCTGACATCTGTATAAAACCACACACCAACACACCATAAAGGTCCCTTTATGTCTCCGGCTATCTGACATATTCTTTAAAATTTATGTCGGTAATTGCGTTAAATAGCAGGGTTATATAAAACTCTAATGTGTTTCCTTTTGGCACATAATTGTGAGATAAGGAGACCATTTTCTTTGATGCATGCAGACAAATGCAATAATAGAGTGAGTGGTGCAAATCTGTTTGTGTAGCTCAACTGGTAAAGCACTGCATTATCAACACCAAGGTCGTGGGTTTGATTCCAAGGAAACGCATTCATCAATCAAAACTATAGACCTTGTTGTACTGTAAGTCCTTTTGAATTAAAGCGTCTGCCAAATCCATATATATCTGTACTTGGAGTTCTAACATACTTCCCTACACACACAGAAAGATTAATCCATATCTAAGCAGGAATCCCTATAACACTGTAGTCAGTAAGACTGTCTCACATATGCAATGGTTTATTTAAACATATGTAGCTGTGTTTGCCCTTGGTAGTTTTGCCTCAGGTTGGCAAACTGGCATGTATAAGTGGGGATTTCCGCCAACATCTGCCTGCCTGGCACATCCCAACCTGAGCCAGTTCATAATTCCTCTGTCCAACCTCCCTCCCATTCCACCCCTAAACCACAGCCCACCACAGCTAGCTTTGCTACATTATAGTATCGGCTGAATGGAGCAGCACATATATAATCAATGTACAGTATGTCTCTAAACCAGTCACAAAACCTGAAACCTTACAATTTGTGCTCTAAACTGAATTACTCAGGAAATAACAGTGAAATGTCAATAAACCTGTGTAACTGAGACAGAATGCTGCAGAGCCTCTAGTCTGCCCTGGTGTCTTTATGAGGGGTCGGGGAACTGGGTCAGTCACAAGGGCAGTACTATGATTGTAAATCAGGGCTTTAGCCCCAGATAAAAAAAAGTCAAAGGTCAAGCCTCAGGGAACCCCAGAGATGTTGCCACTGCTTTCTGCCCAGGAAGATCTGGATGAGAAAGGTCTGCACAAGTGACAGCGTGGATCAATGGACTAGCCCTGCATGGGGTCAAAGGTCACCTGGCAGACCATGTTTAAAGCTCATTTAAGAAATTCCACATATCCCACTTCTCCAAAGAAAGATATTCTTACAAACAAACGGTCAGTTCTTATAAAAGAGAATTTTCAACATATTTTCATTATCTCCTCCTGGTTCATGTAACTCTCCATTCGCCACAGCTGTACATTCTGTGGTGAGAGAAACAAACATTTACAGTCACCAGTATCTCAGTTCTTCCTAAAAGGTCCATGTATTCTGTGTACAGAAGCATTGCAATCAAATTCCAGAGGCCAAGTAGCAATTACCCAGCATTCCAGGGCATTTTGTGGTTGGCCAGCACATTTCTGTCTCTCCAATTAGCGCTTTTCCTCAGTACTGTACAATGTAATTCAAGGTTTAGCTTGAGGAGTGAATGCACAAACACAGTGGTGCAGTCTGTGTATATATAAGTGTGTGTGTGTTTCAGCACCTCTCTGACTTTACAAGCTTCATCACCGTGGAGCTTCCAAAACAACAGCTATTAGGCTTCAATAAAGATTCTTCTCTATTTACTCTTTATACCCACACAAAGAACACTTTCCAGAACACACTTTAAATAACGTCCTTATACAAACAAGCCACATGTAAAATAAAACAAACCTGACAAACTGTTTGTTTATTGTTTGTTTCTATTGATGAAAATGGCTTTGTAAAAGAAGCTGGCTTTTTTTACATGGAAAAATGTGTAATGCTAATACAAGCTCATTTACAGCCCCAGACAGAATCTACAGACTTTGTTTTTTTGGCATTTTACGTTCCAATTTGTAAGAAAAACTGCAAATTATTGGCTTTAAACAGTCAAACAGAACTACTAGTGCTACAATCTAATTGGTAGCTATATGAGTCGAAATTGTCATAATATTTATAAAATGAACATGCAATTGGTGGGGAATGTGTAGAACTTTGTGAATAACAGCCTGGTGTTCCATTCCTGTGGGTGTGTGTAGTTTTCCGTGGAGACATCCATCTGAAATCACAGTTTAAAATACAATGTATACATATGATAATGTTCACATGTTTGTAGACCTAAAGCTTGGGACTAAAGGTTATTGGGACAAGACTGTGGTTATGACACCTCATTTGCACAATAGCATATGGAAATTCATATTGAATTTCATTGCCTACTGCCTATAACATTGCCTATTCAGTGTTCAGCAGCTTGCCTTCTTTGATGAATCACAGTGACTGAACCACCAGTAGTTTTTAAAGAGATTAGCCAATCATGTGATGATATGCAAATATACATAAAAATCTTAAAGGTATAGCAGCAAATAGCATGTTGCATAGGCTATTTAATTCTATAGGTATATCATTTTGTTCCTGTACAATGTCCCTATATGACCAGTCAAATATCACTGAAATAAGTGCCCTGAGAAATCACATATTTCTGTAACAGCACTATACATTTTAAAAACATCCAAAAAAAAATTTAAAAGGAAGAAGGTGGGCTGCAAATTTTTATCAAAAATAATCTCTGTCAATCACTTCGTGTGCCTGGGGTTGCTGGCATCAAATTGGCATCACTTTGAAAGGTGTGATGTTGCAAAATAAAATCACTTATGGCACTTCTAAAAAGCCAGCTGATCTAGTTGTACAAAAATACACATAGATCATTTAGAACAATATTAAAACACAAAGAGTGTTAATGACAGAGAAAAATCCTCCCATGTTGTACTTCAGCATTGCATATCTGTTGTAAGCACACTTGTGTACTGCTTTTCTTGACAGTGGACAGTTTAAGTGTCTCTATTAATTGTAGAGGCGGCACCTGACTTTGACAGAACCGTGTGCCTAAAAAAAACAGAACTGATCTTGGATTTTCTTTCTAAGGACAGGAAGTGGCTAAACCTGAGAGTGCCGTCCGCAGGAAGTGAGTTGATTTATGTTGGCCCCTCATCAGAGCGCGAAACTAGCATGTGCTACGCATATGGTCATACTGAGGAAATGTACATCCGCTTCAAATACACAAACATCTCTTTCTGTTTCACTCTCTTTTACTATCTGTCTTTCTTCTGTCCTCTCTTTATTTAGCCCAGACTCCCGTTTCTCTCTCATGTAGGAGTCTGTATCAACAAACCCACTTTATAAAGACACCCAATATACAGACCAAACATATCATGATACATTTAATGTCAAAATAATTTCACACACAGTCTGCATTTCAGTCTATGGTGTGTCATGCATGTTGAAGTTTTTCAGTCTATGATGCCAGATGCTACCATATGTGCCATTAGGAATGATAGCAGGGTTGGGGGCAAATAAGTGTCAGTGTAATGACTGGGGCTCATAGACGCATGTGTGCCAGCAGTATAATGACCCATTGGTCCTCAGTTAGTTAAAAACTGTTCATTTAATTACCTTCAACAAAACAAAATAAAAGTCTTCATTTTTGATCATTTAGGCATTCATGCTATAAAGACTTGCAATAATTAAATGTTAGATCAACCTCAGGCCTCAAACTATTTGACGCTGCACGCAATAAACTCAATGTTTAGAAAATATGTGATGGTGTTTGTTGCTATTTAGCGTTTTGGGAGTAAATAAAAATCAAAGGGGCGTTTTGCTTGGGGGGATTTCATTCCCATTTAATTCTATTACATGCTGTCTTGGGCCAGATCACCAGCTGTGTTGTAATACACAGATCAGGGCTTGTACACAAAATCAACTCTTATTTACAACATTCTGCATTTAATCAGTTACACACACATGCATACACATACAAGCAATGGACAAAAGTCTGTTTATATTCGCATTGCAAAATGTGATGCATTAAACATAATATATACGTGTGATGATGGACAGAAGTTCAGACAATTTAGAGAAACACTTTCTCAATTTCAAATAATGGCAGGAAGAGGCATTTCCCCATTTTCCATTCATACCCGGCTCAGCCCAAACAAGAACTCATTTCTCCCTAAACACTCTCATTCTCTAACCTATAATTTAGATTTAACTTAATGTATCTACCAAAATATTTCCCAAATTCAGCAAATCAAATGATATCCTCCATCTTGGAGTAATTATGTGTTCGTTTTGTTTTCGCCAGTGAGACCACAGCTTGAGACGGCATGTCTCGATCAGCACCATCAAATCCCCCGAGTCAACGTGTGTGTGTTTGTGTTGTGTGTACGTATGAGGTCACATCGCAGGCCTCAATCTAATCGCACCCCACTCTCCTCCGAGATGTGACAGAACTTCAGAAGAAGACCAGAAGCTTTGGTGGAGAAGGAGCGATTTTAAATGAAACTCTATCCAGCAAAAAGTGGAAGGAGAGAATGACACAAATAAAAGGAAGAAAAAAAGCCACTGCAGACTGGAAACCACAGTAAGTTTTATGGGAAAATACTTCAGAAGGGCTGATTCCACAAGAGACACGTTCTCCTCTCGCTCACCGACTGAGACAACACAGACAATTGACATATTTTAAAACCCTCATGGGTGACACACACAGTCACATGTACATGCAAAAATGTTAATTGAGCCACACATGTCTGTAATTTAGAAATAATTGCAACTATGTTCAGTCACAAACAAATATGATCTGAATCCTGGAATGTTTGTTCTCTGAGGGGGAATGTAATCTGTGAGGTTCACACGTTTGGAATAGTTGGCTTTTATTAAACACACACCCCTGCTTTGACAACCACTTCACATTATTAATCTGTCCATTATCTCTCCAACAGATTTAATAAGAATAAAAAATTAAAGCAGAATTAGTGTGTATAGAACAAGCAAGCAAAAATGTACTAAAAACTGGTATGTTTGTTCTATCTTCATCTGGAAAAAATATTAATCAAGTCAATTAAATAATGCTTATTTATTCATTTAATTCTAATTCACGTTCAATTAATTCCAATTTAATTTCATTTCTTTTAGAGAGTCGGTTATGGCTGGTCTGCAGTATTTGTTATAAGGTTTATATAAAAATAATTAAAATCTTTATTCTCATTAAGATAAGACATTTACTTTAGCTAAGTAAATGTGTGTGTGTTTGTGTGTGTATTGTGATATCTAGGGAGAGAAAGGGAGAATAATTGTGTGACAGTGAAGACTGGGGTGTGTATAGCTGCGTGTGTGGTTTTAATTATCTAAACTGCAGTGCTGTGGATATGTGACTGTATCTGTGTCAGTGTGTGTGAGCCTGTGTGTGTATATGTGCTGTGGGTATGTGACTTTGCCAGGACGTCCCATGAGGCAAAGCGCTGACGCCTCGTAGCCCTGCCAAAGCAGCCACAGACTCCCCCCCTCACTTACACACACACAGTTAAAAACAAAGCACGGCCCAGCCCGCCGAACTCGGGCCCCTGTAATGGAGGGCAACAAGAGGGGCTGCATCTGACAAAACAATCACATAATTTCATTCATACATATACAGATATGACTTGAAAACATCTTTACCAAGTAATTATAAAGAGGGCAAATGTGTTTATACTGATGTCACTTTCTCTCTCCTTGGCTTCTCACAGAGGTAGAGGAGAGTACAGCAGACTAAACATTGAGAGGAATATTCGATGTGCAGTATCATTAAACCCGCTGTAAATGAAGTCATACTGAGAGATGGCCTAAGATGTAACACTCACGGGTCTTGAACTTTAACTACAAAGCATATTGGAGCAATGCAGCATTCACACACAGACACACATTAGCTCTGTTCCAGAACTTAGCAAACTGCCTCGCTGTCTACTGCAAACACTGCAGACAGAGCCTTCAGAGCTGTAGCAGTGCTTTAATAGGTTTTAAACTGAACAAATAAAACATTGCTTTGGAATATAATGACTCTGTTTGAACAATTAGCTTCAGTTAAAAAAACAGCAACATATATCAGCAACAGCTATTTGGAATAGGCTAATGCAATATAAAGAACATCTTAATATTTTGCCACTGCCTCTAACCTTCACAAGTGACTCTTCATAGTTGATAGGACGAAGTATAATGAGCTTAAAAGTACATATACAAATATTGGGTGTACTAATCTACTTATCCTTATCCAATATTGCAATGCATTGTGGGATTGCCTTATCTGTGCAGGATGCATGCCTTAAAGTTTGACTAAACCTACGTATCCATTGACGTTCATAATATGCAATATTAGAAGCTGCTATACATTATGCATCTTTCATGCTGGTAAATCTATAGCATAGACAGCCATAACTACATTTACAGCCAAAATAAAGCTATTTTCACACTTGCTTTGATCCTGTGACGTGACTGTGTGCATCTGTGGTATAGAGTGTTCACTAATGAATACCCTGGAGACTTTGCTATTGGAGCGCAGAGGAAAAGCATCATGGTGCCAATGACAGTCACATATCCTTTAATGTGTGTAAATATTCCCTCCATACGTGCCACACGCTTATATAAGAACGAGAGGGAAATGGACGGATGAGAAGGCCACACACAAATACCAAAGCATCCCTCCTTTCTGATTATATGTTTGGACAAATCGGTTTGGCAGCACAAGGCTAATCCAGACAGTTGGGCCGTAGCGTTTCAAGTTCCTTGTACATCATTTCTGTTTGTGAGTAGCAAATCTAAACTTGGTTGTTGTTTTCTTATGGTGAGTTCCAAATAAAGCCCAAAGCCGTTTGTTTGATGTTTGCGAGCCAGTGAGTGTATATGCGTGAACAATTGAACACAAGTCGCTAGCAAGGATGAAATACTATGTGAAGAATGTTGCTTTTGTCAACACTTACAGTGAAAAACTATTTCTTGTCAAATGCGTGAGGGTGGTCTGGCGGGTAGTGTGAGTGCTCCAGAGATAGACTGGAACTTAAAACAGCCGGGAACCATGCCGGACTTATACACACTATTGGCTGCTTTATACCCACTTTATTTTTACTTTTACTATGTCAAAAATAGACATAGTAAAAGTACAAAGCAAGGGTAGGACAATTAAACTGAAAAATAGACAATAAATCTGTATTATGCATGAGATGTTTAGGAATATCCAATCCAATATGTATAATCCAATATGACTATAAAGACTTCTGCATAACTAAACTGTTAAACATTCAGAGACACAAATAACAGGCAGATTTGACTGTATTTATGTTGATTTTAATAGTGTTATAAACCTGAACTTTATCGTTAATCAGTAAGAAAAACCCTAAACAAATCTAAAAATTATCTTATTGCAGATAAATTGCATTTTGAAAACTGAAAGTACGTGTGTGTTTGTGTGTTTTCACAGACAATAAAGATTGTAGGAAACAGTCTTCACACCTGGTTAGGACGCATGTGTGGATGTGAACCTGTGATGAAAGGAGCGAGGAATGAAGAAAACAGAAATAAACAGCATGACAGACTGAAAGTTAAACTGGTGAAGAGAGAGGAAGACAGAAGAAAAGAGGAGAAGAATCTCAGTGTGTGAAATGTGGGAACAAGGTTTAGCTGTAACTGCTACTTTATTCAGATTAGCATTAATAATTAACATCAACCATGTCAAACACACAGACAAAGAGAGCAGAAAAGGAGAGCGTTTACTAAAATGTAAACCTTTTTAGACTGAAATTGAAATGGAGCCTCAAGAGATGAAGTTGTTTCACTCATAAAGCATAAAATAATGAGTAAATCAATTTCATTAAAATAATATTTTCAAGAATAAATTACAAGTTTGTTTATATGAACTATTTCTCGTTCCCATCATTTTGATTTTTTTCAATTAGTTTATTGCAGTGCATTCTTCATAAAAGATACAGCCTTAGAAGTCAGCCAAAACAAGAAAGGCATCTTAACGGTTACAGCATTCACCTAAGATGTTTTAAAACACTGCTTTTATAAACAACCAACAAGCCATTATTTCACATTCTTTTTGTTTTCAATTAACAATCCTACTTGTTTTAACTAACCAACTGTGTTTAATTGCACAATCCATCCGTTTTCAGGCCATCCGTTTTCAGGTCAATGTTTTTCTCACATTGTAGATTATTGTGCGAAAAACACTTTGAACTGAAGAGGAGACCTTGAGGAGGGTGTGAAACTGAAGGTCAGACTGATCCTTAAACCTCAGCTAAGTACGACAATAAAACAGGAGTTTTCCAAGCAGAGGTCTTTTCTCTTTCATATCCCCCTCACACCTGTGTACTACAGGAAGCAGGATGATGTCAGCCTCTCAACCCTCAGGCGACTGGCAGAGAGCGTGTGATGTGTGTGCGGATGGTTTATTTATCAGTAATCACGCCTTCCACATCCTCCCTGTTCAGACTTGGACAATTACACTCAACTGGGCAAGTTTGTGCTCTCCTCGCTAATGTTCACTGTCTCGCTCTTTCTCTGTCTGTCTTCCTTTCTTTACCTCAAAGAAATGAATTTCTCCTCTTTATAATCCCTGTCTAATTACTTTGGAGAGGAAGGAGGTAAAAAAGAACGGGAGAGGGGGAGTCGAGGAGGGGTGAGAGAGAGATTTCATACAAAAGAGTGGAATATGCTGCATTCTTTACACTGCTTTACACAAATGCAATAAAGAAATGGGGGGAAGAGGGCCACAGTGCTGTATAAAAAATGTCATTCCATCGGGGAGGAGGGGGAGGGTCCTTTGAATAAATTAATCAGCATGATTGGCTTTTTGGAGGATGAAATAGGAAGCTCTGATTGGCCAGAGGGTGTGTAAGGGAGTAAGAGGAGGGGCTCTGATTGGTTGGAGCAGCTGTGAGAAAGGGGAGACCCTGACTCGCCGTGTTACTCCGAGGCTACGCGGGCTGACCTTCAGCACACACAAACACGCAGAACCATCACACCTCTCTCTATCTGAAGAGGAGTAATTAAAACTTCAGGAGGGGAGGGAGGTGAAATTGGAAGGCGAAGAAGGGTGGCCAAAAAAGAGGGGGTGTGTGTCTGTGTGTGTGTCCCTGCTGTGTCAGCCCTACAGACAGACATCTGCCTCATTATCAACAGCACTTCACTGCATGAGCTCCATTATCCTGCTCTCAAGTGTCTGTCTATGTATGTGTGTGTGTGCGTCTAGTGGCTGTAAGCAGGAGAATGTTCCAGATAAATGAAAATATTTCATGCTGATTTGCATTCATGTGTCTTGTGAAAGGCTAGTAATATTCAAAAATGTTTATATATGCTAAGAGTGTTTGGGTGTTTAAAGGCATTTTAAGTATATAATAAATAATTACAGCATTAACATGCCATAACTGATTCACAGTGATGCATAAAGTGCATTTCAATTACAGATGACCAGCAATATAAATCTCAGACTTAGTGTTTGATTAGACCCAATCAAGAAATTTTAAAATCATTTCACTGGTTTAATATTTCTAAACAATAGTTACACAAAGCAGTTGCACTACTCATATTTAGAATATGAGTTGTATGGCCAACTTTTATGATATTACTAGGGATCAGACTAGTAAGAACTTCTAACAGCAGCACATTCACATTGTATTTTATTGTAAATATCTATGTTTTACCACTCTGAACTGATAAAGTCTTCATAGTTTTGCTAAACAACATATAGGCAGATAATGTCACCTCTACACACAGATATCATAATAATTTTTTATTTTTTATCAATTTTGTGCTTTATTTCTCAAATCAAAAACTAACCACAAATACAAAACTACTAAAAATATGCAACATATAATTAGATAATCCTGAATTGTTAAGTCAATATATTTCATGCATTGATACATAGTTTTTTTTAATTGCATATCTCTTCAAATCATTAACATCACTAAGACTTATGATCAATGAGCGCTAGCAACTCGAAGGTCATGGGTTTAAATCCCATAACAAGACTACATGTATAAGACGTTGAATGCACTGCAAGTTGCTTTTAAGCATCTGGCATAAACTAAATCTAAACTAACAGCGTCACTAAACTAGCAGCATTCACACCCATTTAGACAGAATAATGCACGAAAAGAAATCTGTCAGCAGCAACACTTTAAACACTTGAAATAACCAAGATCAAAGACACTTCTTCCATTCAAAGACCTTGAAGATGCAACTAATTATGACATCTCATTTATAACTGAAGTCAAGCTGGCTGACTCCTACAGATTTTGCGTGACCTGTCTGAACGAGTGTCAAGGTACGCTGAGCTACAGAACAGAAAGAAGGTTTTGTAAATATGTGCATGTGAGTGTGTGTGGTGGAATTCTTTGCCGTTAGTAGAAAAGAAGCACTGTGAAGGTGAACTGGGGAGGGGACCAATGAAAACACCCCTTTCCTTACATACACACACACACACACACACACATACATACATACATACACACACACACACACGCGCACGGTGGCTGAGTGTCAGTAGTGCAGTAGACTCTCAGTGAGGTTCTCTGTCGAGGACTGAGTTAGTCAAAGGAACATTTCAGCGAAAAATGGAAAAAAGGAAATAGGAAAACCATGCCAAACTTCCCCTGTGGCGTCAGCTACCTTTAAAGGTGAAGTCTGGTGCCTGAAAGAGACCTACCGTTTTCTCTCAGGAAAAAAATCACAAACAAATCATTTTGGATTCCTAAATCACGCATTTAAAAAGGCAATACTTTGCAATAAAAGACCTGATTGTATCAACATCGGTGCTGCCAAAACTGCTAGACACTCAGGCCACAGTTAAAAATGTATGAATGTCTTTGTATTGAGCAACAAAACAACAAACCAAGCCTGTCATTTGGTTACAGCAAAAACACATTGTTTAACAAAACATTCTACACGAATATGTTTGTACGCTATTTTTGGTTGCGATATTCAGGTTTAACATTATTTAAACATCGTCCACAGCTGATGTAATGAACTACACCTGTGGATGCTCTACTAGGACACCTGTGTGAACTTGAGAAAAATGACTTAAAAATCCACCTTTAAAGAGTTTATTTTCTATTGTGATATGACAGAACGTTGGTCATGCCATGAGATCCTGACCAGTGCTGTAAATGGATGAACGGCCATGAAAAACAAATGTTTAAATAAAAAAATAAATATTCAAGACATTAAATTTAAACATCACAATGTCACGAGGCAAGGACAGTGATTTATTTGCGAGAACTTGCAGTTTCCATGGTTACACATTTATTTGACATTCTGTTATTGGATCACAGGAAATGAAAAGTAACAATATATGAATTTGATTAAATTAGAGTTTTTTTCCCCACAAATGTTTCTATTACATTGGCTAAACAGGGACTAGGTCAGATACACTATAAACATTTTAAAAAAATGTTTTTTTTTTATTCTAAATGTAGCTGATTCAGATCAATTAACTGGTCATTTATCAAACCTCCTCTAGCATCGTTAATGCAAAGCTGTGTCACTGTGTCAAATGCTTGTTTCTCAATGAACTGACGTTGTTGACTCAATCTAGGTATGTAGGTCTCAGCCATATTTTTGCCTGGAAGGCACCAACAACCCCATAAGCAGTTTACGGTATTTTTCAAATCTGATCAAAGTGTTTGCTGTCGCTCCAGTCTCAGTGGTATAAACTCTCTCTCTCTTTCTGTCCTGACAGATATGTATTACAGCATCACTGGTTTGTGTTTAAGATTTACATACATGTTCCAAACTTACGCTTAGCGCCTCACGAAAACAGAATAAATAGCGAAATAGCGACTGCGAGTCGGTTCCACCACAGAGAAGTTAGAAACGGCTGATCAATGACTTGCTCCAGCTCTGGTCTATGGTTTGAAGGATGATTTCATGTGATGAAGTATCGGCCATTGACAGCAGTATGAGTAAGGAACAGTAACTTGGAGTGAATTGCAGCACTGAAGAAAGAACATTGTACAGATGCTGAGCCTAATATGCACAACCTGATGAGTGTTGTATCATTTTGTTTGTTTATTTCACTTTTGGCAAAAGGCAAAACAATATAAAAATCAAACAGTGCATAACACTTGTTATGGTGACTTTGCATGGTTGCCATTAGATTAAATGCACAGGTCCCATATTCCCTAAACAATGTGTACTGGTCCCTCTTAATCATACCAGTGACAATATTTAGTATGTGTATAACTAAATATATAGTAATATTTAGTAAGTATTGTGTTTTGTAAGGCCTGATATGGCTCCTGCCATCGAAATATTGCTAGTATGATTTAAAGCAAACCCTAATCCATGCGTATTATATTATACAGGGGGGAGTCCTACCATATACCTTAAAGAAACACACATTAAAGGTCAGATCAGGTAAAAATAGCTCCCAAAGGTAACAACTGCACATTTTCACATTTTACAGTGTGGTAACCAGCTGTAAATGAAAATGTGGTTTTCCTATAACAGCAGCCCTCAGTTCTCGTCTGTTTGTCCTGATTTTATAGAGCGTGACTTACACTGTGAGAACCATCATCAGGGCTCAGAGAGACAAAAAACAGAGAGAAGGATGGGAGGTGCAAAAAGAGAAGATCTCATTTAGTTATCTGCTTAGTCATTGTGTGACTACTGGCTAACATAAATCCTGAGCAGTTACCCTTACCACAGAACTTCAGTGGGCCTGGTAATCTGAGCTACACTCTTAATATCTGAAGCTTTGGTTTCTGAGAGCAATAAAATCAAATGACTTCGGCATAAATCTTCTACTTGTTATTTTAGACAAGTACATACCAGTAGATATTTAGACAAGATACCAAGTCTGCAAGGAAAACTAATAGATTCTAATTAACTATTGACCTTAATATTTGTATAATATTTGAACGGTTAGAATGGTTGCAGCATCACTGCAGTTCTTTAGCAATGGGACTCATTCTGGATACTCCTACACCAACGGTTTATTCGTTTCAGTGCAGTGCAGAAACAAGCGAGAGAGAAAGAGCGAGAGAGGAACAATAGATGCACACACACCTCAAAGGCAACAACACATGCACATACACAATTCATCAACATTCCATGAAAAAATGCTAATTTATAGCACCACTGGGTTACCACCATGCCAAAAAATACTTCCACTGGACGTATGGCAGTGCCAGCGTGTCAGCATGTAGACAAACACACTCATACACACAGCAATAAAAGGAAATGAGCACTACTTTCACAGTCCTGTTTGTGTGTGTCTATAGCTGCATGCAAAAACGCTTTTATACTATATGGTAGACAGTATGTCTACCATAAAAAAACAGTATGTCAGTCAGAAACCTCAGTATGCAAAAACAAGAGGCTTGTTTACTGCAGTTTTGTTTTCTTTTACTGCTTTACTGCTAAACCTTTTTTAATGTGTGTCTGATGGACATTATTCTATCCCATAAGGACAATAATAAATAAAAAATACTGTAATAAAGTAATAAATGTAAGCGAGTAATATACCAGAAAATGTATTTGTTGTGGTTAAATTATACTTTAATTGTACTTGTACATGACAATGAAAATATGGCAGATGTTGTATGCCTGGAATATAAGTATACTATATCATAAATGCACGCATTCTATATAGACATACTTTTTTTATGGTCGATAAGTAGGTAATTAATACAATTCAATGTGTGTATATGATTTTGCTCATAGGGTATATATGTGTGTGTGTCTATACCTCTAGATTCAGGAACACAAATGTGTGTTTATGTGTGTGTGTGTGTGTGTGTGTGTGTGTGTGTGTGTGTGTATCTAAAATGTAAGTGCCAATTTTGTCTCTGAATCTGAATGTGTGTGTGTCTTTGCCTTGTTAAAGTTAATGGGCTTAAGTTGAACAGCAGCCCATCCAAGGGAACAGCTGTAAAATGCAGCAAATTACATCACACAGGAGTCATAACAGCTATGCACATGCACTCACTCACACAATAGAGTCAGATCTATTGCTCTATTGATATTTGTATCAGACATGCTGAAATGCACCATCAGCATGCTGGGTACCAAAACTCAACGGCGCAATTTAATAAGGAACGATGAGAGAGATGGAAATTACAATGTACAGTAATAAGGAAATTCTTTTTACATTTCTAGGTGCAAAATTGTAGTTGCCTATTTTGTTTAAGTTTGGTTTATTACAGAAAAACAATTCAATGGTGTTAAAAACACTTCATTTAGACATAAAATAGGAGCAACATTGGTCTTGCACAGTCAACACACACACAACTGGGCACTTTGTGTGCCAACCACTGTAAATATTTAGAGGTCAGCAGTCACTGAGTGGAAAATGAAAGCCTTCGGTTGCGTGTGTATGAGTGTGTGTGTGTGTGTGTGTGTGTGTGTGTGTGTGTGTGTGTGTGTGTGCGTGCACAGGGAACTGCTCTCACTTTTAGAGTTCTCTTTAACCCTTTACACTGACAAAGAAAGAAAGCAGTTATCTGTCTGAAATGTGTGTGTGTGTGTGTGTGTGTGCATCTGTCTGTGTCGTGCCACAGCAGTCAGGGCACCGCATTACTCAAAATGTTAGAAAAACGTTCCTAGTTTAAATAAACAACACAACCCAGAGCTTGACTAAGTGCACCAAAGCAGACAGAAACACAAACGCACAAAATTTACAAAGCACTAATCTCTTTAGTGTAAGACTATCTCAGCCTGTAAAGCAGAGACAGTCTTCACACATTAGTAGGGGTCAACATCTACGTCAGAAAAAGAGTGACACGTCTGGTTTTAGAAAACATGTAAGTGGTGCCTGCTAAGGTGACAAAAACTCCTTACCCTAATTATTAAAATATATCTGGGGACCAGAAACAAGTGGGTTGGCCCTATTTAGCAACCACTTAGCTACTACAAAAAACATCCTAAAACCTCCAACACCTTAGAAACTACACAGCAACAGACTAGCAAAAACTCAAACCCTAGCAGCACCACCAATACTATGCTAGCAACCACCCCAATACTCCAACCACCAATCAAGACTATAGCAATGACCCAAGCAACTTAGCAGCCAAGCAACTTTATAGCAATACCATAGCAAAACTTGGCAACAGGCTAGTAAATACCTTTACTTTACAATACTATAGCAACCACTCAAAAAACATGGTGGTCAGGTTTGGACAGACAAGCTCCACTAACATTTTCTTAAGAAGTTATACCAGCACCCCATTTTACACCCCATACATTTACAACCTCCATAGCCTAAGTTTAACCACACATACATGTGTGTACCATTCAGGAAATTCAGTGTGTTTGTGTGTGGAGAAAACTAAATGTAGTTTTACTGTATATAGGTATTATGTGCGTATATGTATATATAAGTTTTCTGTTGTGGCAGGTCACCCTCTCTTTCGCTGGCCCTCTCTCTGGAAGCCTACCATATAATTTAGTTTAAGCCAAGCAGTCACTATTTTTTCCAACCACTAATTAATTATAATTCTGCACTTTCATACAGTCAGTAAAAAGGCATGCAAGAACCTACCAAACGAGTTCAGAGAGAGTGAGTGAGCGGGAGAGAAAGAAAGAGCTCTTGTGGTTTTGTGTTAAAGCGTTTACCCCGGCCTGTCGTTTTTGTGCCTCCAACACAAACTCCCTTTCAAGCCTCTTCACATAGTGCAAAAGGGCTTAAAGCAACTGTAAGATAACCAACTGAGACAGCACTGAAATCAAGCAGAGAGAATCTAAAAAAGCCGGCGCCCCACTGCATAGAATATATAAACAATCTGTGCACTGACAGAAACACACAAGCAAACACAAGTCTCAATGAAAGGGGAAAATGTAGAACTTTTCTAATACACTTTATTTACAAAACAACCTGGTACAACAGATGCCTTTCTCATATGTTAGTCATCTCACACCTGTTACATTTGACACATGACATTTGTTGTTTAGCTTCACATAATTGGCCACTGACCATACAATTAGTAGAACGCCTCAAATCCGGTGAAAACTGTTAATGGACTTATTCATGGGCTTTTCATTTGTGCTTTCAAATCGTTCTCCATCAGTAATGCTGTTTTTGTTTTTTGTCTCCTGTGATAAGCACAGATTTCTTATTAATTAAAATGCAGGCTGTTTGCTTCAAAAGCCAAATGCTAGTTAACATTAACATATTTCATAAAGGCAAGTAAAATAGCAACACATTTACTATTATGCATTTAAAATTTGAAGGGTCTAAAATATATCTCAACAAATTTTTGATAATGTCTCCTCCCCCTTAAAATAAATACCACCCGTCTCCAACTAGCAATGGCAAGAAGCTAATCTTGCTTGAGCTAACGCTCATACTTTATTTCCTTTTCTAAACATCAATTGGTTGTGAAGGAAGTGTCTGGAATTTATATACACTTTGAAAGTGTTTGATTTGCTTTCATCCATGGTACAAGCTGTCAAGTGTGGTTTTGCTGGGCTGTGTAAAGTAAACCATAGACTGGTGGCTATTTAAAAACAAGGGACAAAACCTTCAGAGAGTCCTACCTCATTTTGTTGCAACCGGAAATACGTCCACAAATGCACTTGAAGCATTTGTTTCATAACATCTTAAATGTTTCTCAGAGACATTGAATTAAAATAGTTGAAAGTGATTGGTCATTGGTTTAGGTAACACCCTGTCATTTAGGTGTCACTGTGGCCCCGCCTCACGAAACGTACTGAGTTGCTTCCCTAAATGTTTTGTTTTGTCTCATTTGTCAAAACATAAGCTGACAGATGAAACTTAGTCTAAATATTTAATATTACTGCTAAACTGTTGTGACAAACATCAGTGATGTTTAGATGTGAAATCTGTTGACTAAAATACCTGCCGATAGGAACAGAAATGTATCCAAATAAACTCAAATGGCCATCATACAAAGAGAAAAGCTCTCTATCTCTCAACAAGCATCTTAGCATCTTGAATGTTTATAGAAAAGAGTTTGAAATTGTTGTTGTTATTGTGGGCAGATGATTTCATGAATGTCGATTGAATACAAAATTCATTTCATGAATTATGATTAACCACAAAATTTATCAAAAAACCTTGAAATTAAGTTAGCCAAAGCTCAAATTAAACAATCAAGTTTTTAAAATGTATTTAAAAGTATGTTAGAAAATGAATAGCTGCTAATAGAAAATAATAAACACTTTTAAAAGCCATTAAGCTAGTAGAGGCTGTCTGATTGTACAGTCTTTTACAATGGTTTAGTATAAAACACACAATACTTCAGGTTAAAACCATTATAACACACAGCTTTGCATCATTCTAATATTTGCATCCTGTAACAAACCTTAATTGTTTAGTGCCCAGACCCTGCTTAGATACTGAATGTTGTTTGGGCCTTTGATAAACTGCTCTAACCTGAGGAGTATGAGGAAAAAGATATTACATATTGCTTGTGTCCTAGTTTGCATATTATACACACACACAAACACACACACACACACACACACACACACACACGATGAAAATGCAAACAGAATACAGGTAAACCACCCACAGATGCACAACTGAATGCTCTCAATATTCCACAAACACACAGAGACCTTCAAAGTGCAAAAACTCTTGGGAATAAATCAAAGTGCGTCCACAGAGTTTTGAGGCGATTCAGCTGTTCTGCTATGAATACTGCCTTGAGCTGCATCACATTGTGGAGAACTGCCTGAAGACATAGGGGAGGCACATAAATGCTCAATCTGCGCAAACAGCCACTTCCATTCACACCTCAGACTGGGCCTGAGAGACAGCATGACAGAACAGTTCTGAAAAACCCATGTCCCCATGAAGACCTGTCAGACTCATTTGGTTTCATATGGTAATCTCCCAGAATGCATCTGTGAAAAAGGCCTGTGCCTTATTTAAAAGGATATAAATACACAGACCATTAAACCACAGTTAACCACTTTTTTATGGTGATGTTACATTTTTTTCCATTCCAGCACAAGAGAGTCAGAGATAGAAAGAGAAAAGCATTTTAAATATTTATTCAGTAAATCTTTACTGACAGGCTCACATTCCCACTGTAACCTTATATATCAGCCTGTACACACACAAAACACAATTTAACTCACAAATATGAAAGCTTTTGCTACCTGTGCCAACATCCTGCCATCTATTTTAACAGTATGTCTTTCTCTGTCCATTTCTCTTGTGTTTCTGCTCAGACATTCTCTCCTTCCCTCATGTCTCATGTACTCTGTCTCATATGCTGCCTGTTTGTGTTTCTGCTAAAGCTGCTTTAAAGTGTTGCTGTTCTTAGAATCGTCGTGACATACGAAGAGTGACTCACTGGTTGAGGGCAGCGCGAATGAGAGTTTTATTTGTTTGTTTAGTTTCCATTTGTTTGTTGCCATAACATTTTCATAGAACTGTTTAACTTGCATTTGCTTTGCAATTCTTATATGGAAAAGACCAAAATGTTCCTTATTATTAAATTCTAGGGTGGTGATTGACAGTGGGGTCCAGAAGTCTGAGACCACGGTAAAAATATATTAAAAAGTAAAAAATTAATATTAAAAAGACATTTTTAAAAGTGTCAAATTTTAGATTTTCTGTCACAAAAACCCCAACATGAAACCACCGTTCACCTTGTATGACTTTACACAACATAACCTGGTACGTCACAAGATTACATAGATTTCTGCGCTTAGCAGTGAACTTTCACCTGACATTTGACCTCTCATATGACAGAACAGTTCTCACCGAACAGCGCCGGGTTTCTTTACACACTCCCAGTTATTTTGAAGTGGTGAGTTATCATGTCACGGTTAATCCCTTGAGCACAGAGGCTTTGAAATAGTGGTTGGCACTGGATAAAAACCCATCAAACAGCCAGCTTGTCGCCCCAAGCAGATTGAACACCCCTCGAGAGTGTGCTTTTCACCTACATTTGGTATATATTTAGCCATTATTGACTGCAGTACAGTGATGCTGCTGTTATAAATACAGTGACCTTTAACCTCTGGAAACTGCTGCAGTAATCAAAATGGAGTCTATTAACCATCATCAGCTGAGACAGTAATGTTGGGTGTAATGAGGTTGGATGAGGCCCGAGCAAAATGTTCAGATCCAAAAAATATAACACAAATTACTCACATTCTCATTTCTCAATCATAAATTGACCCTAAGCAGCAGTTTGAAATGCTAACGGCCCCTTTAGTTAAAAATCTGTTTACTTTGTGATGCAACAGACATAATATTACATAAACAATAACAAGGTTAAATTAATTAAATGCATTTTTCCTAATATATGCATGCATTGCATTTATAATTGCAGCACATATGTAACAGTACCCAGTTCAGAAAATCTTTTTTTACATTACAGAAAATCTTTTTTAGATTACATGAAATTGATGTTCCAACATTCAATTGGGCTCAAACACACAATTGGTCTCACAGCTGCATTTAAATTATGTTATAAACTGTTGTGCCACACTTTTTTAAATTTTCCCTCTTTTTTAATTCACTCTTCCCTGTCAAAACGAGAGATGTATGTGCCAAGCAGACATAATAAAAAAAGTAAGGCAGGGGAGAGCTGGAAAACTGTATGCAGGACACACTTTGACATCCTGTAGCACATTTTGAGCTTCAGTATTCATGAATCAAGTCATTATTGAAGCGGCCATCACACAAGCCAAGCAGACAGGAATGTTGCTATACTTCAGGCCTTGCAGGAAACAAACTCTGAACCTTTAACGCATTTGTGTATGTTTTATAAGCACAATTTTATGATGAAGAATGTGTGGTTTCAAAATCCATTTGGAACAATTATTGTAATTACAAATGGCACAGTGACTGTATTGTATTAGTGAATTCAAGGGAATGGGTTAATCTGAGTTACATGTAAACAACTGAAGCTAATGGGGGGAGACACATGGGCGATTACAAGGTTATTAGTTGGGGGGTTGATGTGGCGTGGGGGGGAGCTGTGAACGGGACTTGAGGGGATGTTTAATTTGTCTTGGTCTACATGATTCTTCACATAGCGTGTTAATCGCCCAGACGCCATGCTAACGATTTTACAACAATAATGGACCGGTTTAATTGAAATAAATTGCCATCATTACAGAGTGAGCACTGCCAATCTGATGGTGCTGAGGTCCGTCGGAGACTCTCGCTCTACCTTTACCCAACTTTCTCACTTTCTGTCTTTTGCTCTCCTCAGATCTATTGTTCCCATTTTCCCCACTTCCTCCTCGTGCCCTATTTTCCTGTCTTGCCTCTTTTATTTCCTTTTGACATATGTGAAATGTTCCTATTTACTTTTGTTATATTATCGTTATTTATTATGTGGTGTAACATTTCATAACCTTAACAAAATATGCTGTTTGTAATATGAAGAAGTACTTCTATAATAATCTGTATAAATATGCTAGGCTTTCATAAATATGCTCTATAATTAATCCTAACACATAACTAACATAAAATGTGTTGCACAACAGGAATGATCTTGTTAATGTTTTAGCTGTTGGATAAGTAACCCTCAGCAATATGAGATAAAAATGTTGCTTTCATAACAGATACAAAGATTGTGGATGTTTTTCAGTCATCTTTCAAATATTTGCTGTTTGAACAGGCTGTTGTGCTTTGCTTTTATCTATGAAAGATGATGATGTTATTTTGAACAAATTAACTGTCAGCTAAACCATTTAAACCGACAGTATGACATGTAGCTTTAAAGAATAATTACTGTGAATACAGACACACACACACACACCAGAAAAATAACAACAAACTATTTCAGTATATATAAATTCCAAGTTAATCGGCAGAGCAGCTTTCATGCTTGTCTTCAGTGGTATGGAAACCTCTTGTCAGTAAGTGAAGTCAAGGTCAGATCTTAATAAGGCAATAAGAGAGACTTGCCTGCCAAATTTCGCAGAAAACAACACTCAGTTTCTGCTCTGCTAGTAATAAACTCTGACTGTTAAAATATCATGGATTTTTGCCTAGTTGTTAAAGTAAAAATACTGCTGTCATAACATATTAAAGTAATGGTACAAGATACACTATATATGTAAGATATATATATACCACAGAACTGAACAATCATCATATTTATACACCACTGCATTGTACATTGTACACTGTATTTTAAACAGTTCTATGTATCTACATTATCTATATTATCTACATTATCTTGTGTATTTCTGTTAAACATGTCAAAAAAACAAAAACATAAAAAAATAGTATTGTGTACCATGTGTATAATTACTTTTGCATAATTTACCATAAAATGCTGCTTTGCCTCATATTAAACCACTCTTTATATAAACCCAATGGTTTGTGCATTCACAATCACACAAGAGTTCTTTCACAACTTTCACTCTACTGATGTTAATCTTGGTCTGCATGGGCCGTATGTTGTGCTTGCTCTGTGGTGGGTGTCTGTGGACCCGGAACAGACAGAAAGCATCACAAACTGTGCAGAACGCAGAACAGGCACAGTGTACCATACACTATGAGTTTATCTTCTGGGGAGAGGTGTTTATTAGCCAGCAGAGCCTGAGGGTCTGTGTTTACTGCGGGCCCTCACACTGTGTAAACACACACACAGACGAATAACTACACAAAACAAAAAAGAAACAAGCAGAACTTGCAGCGTTCATCTAAAAGTAACCCCTTTCTCCGACCAATGATTAGTAAGCTGGTGTAATTTGCTTTATTGTTATGTTGGTAAATTGCCTTTCCATTTCGGTACAAAGGCATACATATTATGCAAAACAGCCCTGGATGGATCATCTATTAAATGAACCCTCTCCGTGTCCTACTTAGCTGTTTTCGCTCTGAAAAATGCATGTCGCCTCTGCTGTGATTTGTCTTGTCTTTCCTTCTCTATGATGAATGAAATTCGTGTAAGAGAAATCTCCGCAGGCATTAAACTTATTTGCTACAAATTGCCAACGAAAGCTGTAAGAATTCCGTATTGTTTCGAAGACAAATTGCATGTTTAATAAAACCTTCAGAGAAAAACATGCCTGTTTAAAGTTCACTGAAGTGTTTAATTTGTTGAGCGGCAGGTTACAGCAGGTTCACGAGGGTGTATTGAGATGCATGTCATGTCATTGCTGTGACCGGTGCTTTATGCGTATGAACGTGAGGAATGAGGAAAATGTTCTGAATTCTCTCCACTTCTGACTTTTTCACACTTATTTCCCCAGAGATATGTTTTATAAAAGAGTTCTAGTTCAGTGTAGGCTGTGCTGTGCTGCCAAACACACAAAGACTCCTTTACCAACTAATAACAACACTAGAATAGAAGAAAACGCAAAGCTGATATTGCAAAGGGGAAAATAGTCACACTTTAATTAGTGAAGAGGTGGAAAGTGCAACATAATTATGCTCACTAAGTTACAGAGAATGAAACAAAGCCACAGGCTTATACCCCCAACACACACACATATAACAGGAGAAACCTTGAGGCTTATTGAATTTTTGATCTTTGGCTCAAAGAGAATCAAGACCAAATAACAAAGAAATAAAAAACTGCTCTCTTAATTTCTTTAGGGCACAATTTTCTTCCATTTTCTTGTGTCCCCGTGTTGCGAAATTGTGCTTCAAATCACTTCACACTGTCAGAGCAAACAAACAGCATGAATAGAATGATATTTAAATGAACATTTAAAAACAAGATGATGATCAAAGTGATGTCATATTTTTCAAAGTTCATTTGAACTATCACATTCAAAATTTGTGCATCAATAGCAATCATGAGACTCTGCTTTTCTGACATCTGAATTTGTAAAGAAAGGAAAAAACAGTCAAAAATAAACAAAAATATTGAAAACTAATATAAGGCACAAGTCATATGAAATACTTATTGCATGAGACTTTTATAACTAGTAAACTCCTCTTCCTTATATTGCTACTAGTCCCTGTTATGGCAAAGAACAGCTTTGACATTCTGCAAAACTACAAAAAGAACTGGTTTTGTGGGTGAGAAAAATATTTCTAAATTAACTATTCCTTTTAAGAATTACATTTTACAATTACAAGACCAGAATTGTTATTTTTGTGCTTTGTCTCATTTAAAGCTACTAAGAAGCAGTTTTGCTCCAAGTCCATCAGGTTTTTAACAGGTGTGGGGAGGAAACAGATGATGATATGATTGAAAACAACTCATACACCATCTCTTCTGCATGCTGTTTCCCCACAGGAAAATTAATCATGTCTGGAGTTGTATAACAGCAAACCCCCATTACCATTTACAGAAATTGTGGTACATCTACCAGTATTTGAACCCAAGAACGAGTTATTCTCACAATATAAACATTCACACTGGCAACTCATTTGTCATTTGAAACTCGCTGGTATGCGATTAATAAGTCCTCTTGGCATCCCACAAGAGTCTAATGTTGATTTCAGTGCTTTATCTAGCTAGCTATCTTCAAGAGGTATTATTTTAGATAGCAACAGCCATGAACACCACAGATCCGGAAAAGCAGATATGGTTTGCAGCTATATTTGGGCAATTGACAAGTGACAGCATTGTCCTACAGTGACATGGTGCCATTTATCTAAATAGGCCTATGGCCAGTTTTTATGACCTCTTATTAGTTAGGACACTACATTGATTATGTGGAATGTCAAAACATAATTTATCACAACAAAGGACAATTTAAGTGACCCTCAAAAAAAGGCATAATATCCAAGTCATAAAACCAAATAAAATGAGAGAATATTGTCTTTTACACAGCCTAGATTAATTTAAACCTAAAAACAGCATGACAGATTATGTCAATAGTGCTTATCCTCTAAATCACCCAACATATTGCAGTCCGAATTACAAAACCAACATTATTTACTTTTCTGTATAAACAACCCTGATGCAATGCATGTTATTCAAAATAATCTTTAATCAAAATATAATAACATTTCTCTTTAATTGATTAGATTTAAAAAACAAATAATATTGCAACAAAAAACTTGAGCCCCTGGCTACAAGAAAGAATGTGCGGGTATTTGCATTATCACAAACACAAACACATTTATTTCTAAATAGGGAAATTTCATAGACTTACAGCTAGTTAAAAACAATATACACTAGCCCACAGTCTGACCCTAACAGAAAACTTTCTGCATTTTTACAATGAAAAAAGTTTACTGCTTTATTTCTGCGTTTTTATAGCATTTTTTCAAATGAAGACATCCCCAAAAGAAGGTTGTAAATTAGATCTATCAGGTTTTTCTGACTTTTGGGTGCACAAAATTAAGTGAACCCCCACACACAAACACACATTTATGTACATGAATCAAAAAACTGTTTATTGATTTCCCATCCACAGTTAGGATGACTTCTAAGGCCTACAAACTGTGCGCACACACACCCAGACTGTGAAGACCCTGTATTTTAGGAGTAACTGGCAGACACATATGCTACTGTATGTTATGGCCCTGGTCATGTTATACTCCCAAAGTGACATTAATCCAAGTACACACACAGACACACAAATCACTGCTCTACTGAAACAGCCCTGTAATAAGAAACTCCCATGGAGACACACACACAGGTAGACACACACACACATTCTGAAAACATGCAAGTGCATATGCGCACGCATGCATGCACACATGTAGATGCTGACAGAGAAGCTCTTTGCTGAAACAAACCCTTGAGAGATCAACCACTTCAGCAGGCTTTGTAGAAGAGGCATTTAAGTGTGGCCGCCTCCCTCAGCAGATCGGCAGACGGAGGGGCTGAGTGGAGCAATGAAAGATGAGGGGAGACCGGAGGTGTGGAAAGGGAGTAAGTGGATCTGAATTCAGCGGGACAGTAATTATTTCTCACTGCTGGTATTTGACACCTGCCAGGGAACGTCTGTTAGAACCCTGCAGCAAGCAGGACTGAGAGAGAGACAAAGAGAGAATGAGAGAAAGAGAGAGAGAGCAAACGAGGAAGAATAAGAGAGAAAGAGAGAGAGAGAGAGAGAGGGAGAGAGCAAGAGAGACAGAATGAGAGAGAGAGAACGAGAGTGTCTTGGTGCTTAAGGTTTGATTGATAACTGTACTTATTCCATTCGACCCCTTACCCCTAGGCGTTGAACGGAACAATGAAACTTTTTTATCAGAGCAGGTACTGTATCTGTGAGAAAAAGTGCCTGAAACCACACATGCATATTTGGTAGATATTTGTTTCTGGACAGTAAATCACTATCACACTCTGCTATTGCAATTTTACAGCGTTACCTCACAAATCCAACCCGTTCAATTCAATCACTGCTGTTGTGTGCCGACTGGTTACACCGAGAATGTAATATTCACAGCCAGCAGTTCTGTCTCAAAGACACAAAAGGAAACATTTCTTTAACAGATTGTGGAGATTTCTGTATATGACAGAAAAATAGTAACACTGCAGTTGTTGGATGGCTATGACAGGTGCTGCTTAAGATGGTACATTTCAACACAACATTAACATTATTAAGGTTTATAATTATTTTCAAATGGTCAAGCAAGCATGCAGTTACGGCATTATCAATTTTGTGAAATATTTTTAGTTTTAGACCAAAAAAACAGAGATAAATGTAACATTTTTTAAAACTATTTAGTGTTTAATTTAACATATATATATGCTTTTATACATATATGCAATAAAGATTTATACAGTGCTGCTTTTGTCTAAGCTAAAAAGAAATGCGGCCATCACACACACACAGTTTTCATATACTGTATCTACTTATACAACTTCTGTCCTTATTAAATATACATGCTTTTCCTCTGTGCAATATGTGAATGCTTACTGTAAAACTATTTTTGAGCTTTCCTGGAATTTAGCAGCGCAGTGACATTCAAAGCAACCTACAGTGAATTTTTTGATGGCTTAAGATGAAAGAGATTAGTTGAAAATTAAAGACTTTTATATTTACCCGGACAGTTTTGCCCTTGTTGTGTCGTTCTATAAACTCAGACGTTTTGCAAAATGGTTCTTTAGAAGTACATAAGCCTGTGCTTGTTTTTTCAATCAGAGCCTGTTCTGTGGGTTATTGGTTTAGTGTAATTTGGGAGTAGCACTATTAAAAGAGATGCTTCTGTTTACACAATATTTTGACAGCCTTCCCTGACTCCTCCCAGAGCATTATGGTTACAGTGTGGGACAGAGTCTTCATATAGCTGCGTGAAGACAGACTTCAGGAAACCGACCACACGGCCATACCTTTGACCATACTTAGACACAGTAACAGGAACTTTATCGTGCGTGTGTGTGTACAGTAGCAGTAGATTTCTTGCTTGGGTTGGCATAGACCTCGTTGAGCAATGATTAAACATAGCACTGCTGACAGAGAGAAATGCCTTATACTAACAAGATCTACTTGCAGAGACGGGGTGAGGGAAATTGAGAAGAGAGAGCGAGATAAAGGAAAGAAAAGACTGTAAAATTGCAAAAAACTATGGGATACAGATACTCTCACACTGTTAATCAGAAATTAATTTAACTGGCTAGCTGAAGGTCCACAGAATTCAACGATACAGCAGATTTCCATAATATGTGTTTACCGGTATACCACAACATTCTTGACATCTCGGCTGCCCCTTGTGTGCTTATGCTTTGCTGCCATTTACTCTCTAGTACTCTCATCTAAATTTAAGTTTATTTTAGAGGCATGATAATCTTAAAGGAGAAACGTAAAGGACAAAATACATTTACTGTCTGGCCCTTATTTCAGCTGTAACTCTGGCCTCATCTGCTCAGGCCATTCCTCTGTATGTTGAATATGTTGTTCATAGTTGTCATAGATTCATACAGCTAAGGCTTCTGTAAAAAGCCATTTTATCTAAATTACAAACCTTTAAAGTTAGACAAGGACAATTCAGCTGAGGTGAGTGACAGGCAAACTGGTCATGCGAGGCACTTTAATGCACTCAAGTGTGTGAGTGAGACAGAGCCAACACGCATGCACGCACGCACACACGCACGCACGCACACGCATACACACGCATACACACGCATACACACGCATACACACAAAACTTAAAGAAGGTATGCCTATATAAATACATACTTACATAGCAATCATTCCTACCAACAAATCCGGTATACACTCACTTAAGATATGTCAACCCCCCCTCCCCACTCTCTCTCTGTGCATGTCTGTCTGTCTGTCACACACATATTCAGGCACATAGTCACACCTGGTCTTCATCAGTCTGGGTGCTCTTCAAAGAGCAGCTAATGCCCAAGACTCGAAGGGAAAAACACAGACCTAGACAATCTGGCAACCAACAGCTTTCTCTCAGGTTGGCACAGAGGTGAAAGGTTTACAGAGGCTCAGACAGCTTTTCCTCACAGCACCTCTGTGTGTTTGTGTGTGTGTCTGCATGCATTCCTGCTTTCATAGCTGCGTGTAAGACGTAGTATGTGTATAATGAACGTTTCATTGCTGTTCTTTTCTTAGGGTGTCCCCCAAAATGTGTTAAAGTTCTAAAGAGTTATCAACATGTCAAAGCTGCTCAAATCCTGCTCTACTGCAATTCAGTTTAAATTCAGCTTATGTATATAAAAAATACTTAAATAAGTTGGACCATTAGATTACCTGAAAAACTAAACCAGTTGACTGTTTGGTTGAATACATAACTTGCTTTTAAACTAGCATTACCACTGAATGTCCTTCTAAAAAAACAGGTTCTACTCTCTATTTCAGCTCTATGATAAAGTCTAGTCTACTTTCCTCCTGTCCAATCTGCAGCATCTCTGCAATACATGTGATTTCAGTTCCCATGGCCCATACTGTACTGTAGGTGTGACCATGTATGTACAATATACAGCAGTTTCAACATGACCTTACTGGTGGGGTAATTATACATGTTAAAACTGGAAAAATTAGACAAGATGCCCAGCAAGTTCTGCTCCTACAGTATATCTTTCTTAATGTAATTACAATCGATTCAGCTGAACGGTGATCAGTCCATTCTCAACCTTTTTGTGCCTTTTTGTATTAATCCCTCCCCCTTTTTTGTAAGGGAGGTAAGATAGATGAGGAGTGAAAGTGGGAGTTTTAAGTAAACCACTGGGAGAAGCTCCATAGAGAAAAAGAGTGAGAAAAGATGTCAGTGAGGGGGGAGAGAAAGAGAGAGCATTGGGAGATGTGCAATTTGTATTTTGCCAACAAAGGCCCTAATCCCTATACAGTCCATCCTCATCAGGCCTGCAGCATTAGCACCTCCTCCTATTGTTAGCCAGAAAGCAAAATCCAACTTGAGGGTGGGAGTGAGGCAGCATTAAACAGAAAGAGAGATTTGGGGCTGAGGTTTCTTTAGCCTCCTACCGTTTTCTGCCTGACAGAGTTTATTTAGAGCTAATCTCTCTTCTTTCTTTCCCTCCCCACTATCTTATTTTCTCCCTCTTTCGTACACACTCTACCTCGCTCTTTCTCTCATAGTGTGGGGTTAGAGGTCGGCAGGAGGGTCTTAACGGTTGTTGGACTCGTTTAACATGAGCTGCCGAAAAGCTCTGTGACATGAGGCGGTCAAAATAAAGTTGCCAAACTGTGACACAAATGTGCACACGGCGAACGGGTTTAAACAGGTTTTGAATTAATGCAGTTTGCTGCACTCACACTCAGTGGCTATGTTGACACAGGAGCAGAATACTGTTGTCAGTCAAATTTTGGAGCTCTATATATGCACAGCATGATTGCGTTCATAAACAGAAAAAGACTGGCAACCAAAACATAGTAACTAATGTAAAAATGTCATTATTTACTTGCTCTCAGTCCAAATCTGTAGGTTTTTACAACAAAGGAGAACAATTTAAGAATGCACTGACCACCCTTTGCCAAATAACAAAGTGAAAAGAGACACGCACTGTCAAGCTTCAACGCAAGATAAAAGTACCATTAAAGTTTCATAAAAACACTCAAACACTATAATTCAGTTCTTCTCAAATTTACAATACAGCACATAAGGTCATATGGATTATTTTTATAACACTTTTATGGCACATTTCTACATTTTTGAAATTCACTTTCATCATGTGATGAAGAGTGACTGGTACGTTTAACAACATTTTCTCATTTTGTGAGATAATTCACCTATTGTGTGTACAAATCCATTTTTAGAGCCTCTTCTGTAACATAATACAATTAGCCTCAAATAACAAAGGCAGCCCCAAACACTTGCCCACAGTGTGGACATGTCCTATATAAAAAATGTGTTTTTGTTTCACAAGCAAGACCAAATGAGATCAAACTGAATAATGGTGCAATGGAGACATTGCATCACCAAAATCACATGGTGTCTAAACCAATCAAATGTCAGCCTCAAACAGCCCTTCTTCATTAAATCTTCGAATGTGTGCCTTTGTGTATAATTGGTAAATAAATGGGAGGCAATGGGGTGATGGTAACTTTATAAGTGAAAAAGCAGAAAGCGGGAGAAATGAGATGCTGTACATCTTTCTCTGTCCGCCCCCTCAGTCATTAGCAGTAAGAGAAGAGTCCACTCACAGCCTCTTTCTTTTAATATGTTTCATCTAACTCTCTTTCCTTCACACCCCCTATGTCTCTCTCTTCCCTAAATGCGTCAGAGATTGTGTGTCACTTTCAAACTGTTCTTTTTCTCACTCTCTCTCGTCCGCACTCCCTCTCTCCTCTATAGCTGTTTCTTTTTGATGTTGGCCTGATCAGTGAGGTTTGAACTAAAAATCCTGCTAAAAATAGAGCATGAACAGGCTGAAAATTGGCTTTAATCTGCTGCTGTTTCATAAAGGCTGTGTGTGTGTGTGTGTGTGTGTGTGTGTGTGTGTGTGTGTGTGTGTGTGTGTGTGTGTGTATTAGGATACATTAAGAATCCTAGTGTGTAAACATGCATAATAATCATAGATTCATTCTGACTGAGAGCGAGGTTATGAGTTTACATAAACCTCAATAATGTTTCTCATGATTCTCTTTCATAAGCTTCAAAATGAGTAACTCAACATTTGCAGCAGTATAATGTTTGCTATCAGTACAACCTGGATTCATAATAAGCATCAAGTAACATCAGAAAAATGTAACTAAACAGCTGGTATTCTCACACAGTATACCTAACTCCCCAAATCAAACCCACCTATCCAAACATTTGTCACTGAAAACACACCATTACCTTCAATTACCCAATTTATACAACCAAAAGTGCAGATAATGATACGCCCCATGAAGGTGGGGACGTTTCAATATTATTATTAATATTATCCGGTATAATGATATAGAAGTGGAACCGTGTCTTTACAAACAGAACACACGGGAGTTTCAAACGCGTACACTAACCTGGATCGCTTACACGGCGCAGGTCAAACAAGCCGGTGGAAAATCGAGGAAGCTAAGGGCCTCTGGATCCTCCTGCAAATGGAGAGATACCTGAAACGTTAAATGTGCAGCTCACGATTAAAACTTTTGTCACATAAGACATAAAACAGCAAATAGACGGTGATACTCAGAAAGTTTGCATATGCACGAGGAAATTCCGTATATAAATGCCTACTTTGAATGCACACATGAAAATATGCTTTTGTTAAGATCAAAATATGTAGATACTTCAATGTAGATACTTCTGACACTTCAGATTTTGAATTTTGACGTTTGTGGATATTTTAAAGAACCGGTGACCTGTGTAAACCGAGCACGTGTTTCAACCTAAGGTAAGATCTAATGGTTTTGCATCGTCATGCAGTAAGTAACTGTTTTAATAGATTGTTTAATAATACGCTAGTTGTTTAGTAGTTTAGGAAGATTATTATTATTATTACGCTTATTTTGTTTACCTGGCAGTTTACGTCACATACCTCTGTGCTCCGCCGCACACACGTGACTGTTTATGTACTTTGTTGGAATTACGTAATACAGCAGATGTAAGATGTAAATAATACATTGCGTAATTGTGATGTATTTTCAAGTAATGTCTGGTCTTTAGTAATGTTTGGCGCACTGTAGGACACTCTGTTGCGTCTGTCTGCGCACTGAACAGGTTATACTTGTACTTGTGTAGTGCTGTGTGCTCTTTTCTATTAATATACCTGGATGGAGCGTTTCATGCTGTTTCAACGAACACCTCTGTACCACCCCAGAGTGGTCGCTGGCGCCTGACTGACCACCCCTATGAAATATTCCTGGCTCTACCAATGCATACCAAAAGATGTGCTTTTTACATTTTAAACGTTCGCATGAACATTAACCTCCCTTGAACGTTTTCTTAAGCTCCATTTTTGATAGTTTTGTAAAAATGTTTTAACAAATGTTTCCATTCAATTAGATGTCACACCATTCTCTGTTTAGAGTCATTTGGGTTTTGTTTTAGCTTTGGATTAGTGATGTAAAAACTAAATTTGGAGAAGACTGGTGGAACGGGACTTTTCATAAAAGATCAGACAGAACTGAAATAACTTCAGAGAGCTGTGAAATATTTAAAAGAATGATGTCATTGGCTTATTGGATTGACTGTAAATTCTCACATGGTCGGTTGGCTCTTCTTCAAAGACAATCATACATAAGAATCACAAGGATATAACTATCCCACCCAGTGATTCCGCACATAATTGAAAAACAATAGCTTTGTCTTTGCTAAAATAGTAAACACTACATTTTATTATGCCTTGACTTTTAATTTGTAGTGCTTTACATAATCATTAATGTTAGCATTGCTGTAGATAACACCCTTATTCAATATACCAATGACTTAATGTATTAAGCAATAGAAAATGAACTTACACACTAGATTATACACACATGCATAATCAGAGCTTCTTGCAACCAGGAACGAAAACATACATTTCATGCTCTGTTTAAGACATTTGCACCAGACAATTAGGTAATGGATCAAAACAGACTAATCTCAAATGGAAGATATTTATGTTACTGCAAATTAAACTTATGGTTTTAAAGGGATAGTTTACTCAAAGGTTAAAGTTCTGGTGTTATGTACTCACTGTCATGTGGTTTTAAACTGTATGGCTTTCTGCCCTTGTGGAACACAAGAGGTGAATGTTAGAAGAATATTGACGCTGTTCTACAGTTTGTTTATTCTACAGTATTAAGGTGAATGGTGACATTCACTAACATTCTGTCTAGTTCTCTTATGGGAGAAAGTTATAATAGTTTAAAATACCTTGAGGGTGAGTAAATGATGACAGAATTTTCATATTGAGGGAACTATTGCTTTAATCTCTCACTCTCTCTGTTGTGGCAGGTTTTTGTCAGTCTCTTTTGAGGCTGAACACTATGTGTACAGTGGGGTCTATAGAGACTGGGCAGTAATCCGGCTTTCTCTCAGGCTCAGTCTGAATCTCAATAGGAATGTTGGGGGCAGATTTACTACTAAATCCGTTAGTAAACATCTAACCAACGCTGTTCTCTGAGTATCAAAAGGTCTCCAGTAATTGTTCTCTGTGTGTATTTGTGTGTGTCCGTGTTGTGTGTATGTGTTTGTGTATACAGCGGAGGGTGTTTCTTTGTTTGTTCTGGTGACTCACAGTTCTTGGCCCACTTGATTATTAAGTTAGATGCTAGTGCTAAACTAAGCTCTCTTGTGGAAAAGAAGAAATTGATTTGTTCTGCTTTTTTACCAATAGTTAAATGATGCCAGTAGTGTGGCAGTACTGTCGTACAGTACTGTATTATTATCATATTTAAGTTAGTATAGTAGGAAAATTGAGGAAAAGAGGAAAAAGAGGAAATTGAGCTACATACACAAACACAAAACTTAGAAACCTGTCTGTTACCAATCAGTGTTGTGTATGACTGATGGTTTAGAGACATGTATTAAACTCTTATCAGTGGAGAATGCACGTTAATTCAGGGTGTCTGAGTGGGAGATTAGGGGGGCAGTGGAGCAGGGCCTTAGGGTTAAGGAGAGGAGGGGAGATGTGCAGAGGGCAGAAATTCCAGGCATGCCTGCTGGATCAGGGATGAGACCTGCTGTGTTTGGATATGGATCTGCAGAAGTTGCACAGGCCTGGGATCAGTGTTCCTGTGATCTTAAAGTTTGACTCTGCTTATAGATTAACAAATCCAGCTACAGCCTATAGTTACAGTTACATCAGCAGGAATTATGTTGCATGTCTTGTAAATCCAGGGAAAATTGATTTATTATTATTAAATCATTGGTAATTGGAGCCTTCTGTGACACTAGAAGGTCATGTTGAGTTAGTCAAAGTGAAAGTGACATCATTGTGATCTCCCTGCATTGTGTCAACTGCCTTGGTATTGCCTCAATATCTCACTGACAGATTTATAGGACATCCTTGCACAAATGCATCCCTAGAAAGACAGTTGAATACATACATACAAATTGACGGGTGCTCTCAGTGAGATGAGAGTGTTGTCTGTCGCAACAAAGGATAATGGGAAACATAGAGAAGGATAGGAGAAAAGATGCTGATAGAAGAGATGGGGCAGATGATAGCTACATTATAAATAGAGGCTTTCAGGTATATGCCAGACGTATTTCTGCTTGTCTTAAGCAACAATATAAAAAGTGTGTGAGGTACACACACACATTTTAAACTTCTCTGCTAATGAATATTCATTAAATGGCATCAGGTGATTAATATTCATTATTGCTACACGATTTGCTGTAAATGCCATAGTAGACTTTTTACTGCCTGGATGCTGTTAATGCATTTAGCAAATGCTTGAGCTTTTAATTGTGGGTTATGTGGCTTGCTGCATTTTTCATTTACATTTTTACCGCTACAAAGCAAAGTTAAGCTATGAAAGAAGAAAATTCTTACACAGAAAGTTGAAGGATACAGCACTTTTCTATGCATTTGGAGGGGGTTATGCCCCTTTCTCACAGCTCTGTGATGAAGCATCTACTTGATTATTCATCACAGTAAAGATATACAGAAATAGAACAACTGAGACAGATATGCTAGTTTCCTCTCTGTATTGACCAGGAATCACAAACTCTGAAGTCCAAACAAAATACCTTTACTGAGACACGAGTTGGAGACTATTACACACAGATCCGGGTGTGTAGGTGTGTGTTTGTTTTTGTGTGTGTGTCTACAGGTCCTGGTCTGGAGAAGCATAGATTTCATATCCTTGCTGTGGGACACACCTTATTGTACATTCAGGAAGGTTCACACAGCGTTGCTCATTCTGTAGACCTGGTGTGGAGTTCACGATTATGACAAAAATAGAAAAATGAAGTCAATAAGGGAAAGTATTTTTTGCTGCTACTGTTATTCCTGACAGATATTAAGACAAATATCTTTTTTGTGAAAAGATGTGTTGAAATCTTCCTTATCCATGGTGGAAACACTTTAACACATGACCTTTAGTGTTTATTTACTTTTCTGAAAGGTGATCGTAATGTGATAAGATCAACAAAGAATCAATAAATAGTTTAATTATTGTTAACATTATTAATCAGGATAATTATTTTTCAAATATAATTCAATCTAATTGCAGACTATTTACAGCTGTCACCCAGCTAAAGCTAACTAATCTAGCTAACTTGCCGCATTATAAGTATTATACATAATGTGTGATTATCCACATTGCGATCTGACATTTTGAACAGGTGCTTTGCAAATTTTCTGAATTGAACTTATCACTATTACGTACACACAAAGTGAACTACTTACTGTCAATATGCAAGGGAGCAAAAGCAAACAAACAGAATGTTATCAGCTCCTTAGGTTATCAGTAAAAGTATGCAGACAGATAAGAGCTTCACTGACAAAAAAGAACTAAAAAATACACACTCTCTCTCTTTTACACACACATTCTTTTCTGTCTTTATAATTCGCACGCTTTAAAAGCCCATGTGGTTAACTGATGCTTTAAATCTCAGGCTCATCCCGGGTTACTTTTAGGGATTTATCCACATCTGAAATCAATATGAGAGTTATTATATTCGATTATCTCCAGTTGTTCACAAAATCAACGTTTCTGATGTTGTAAACATGGCCAGTAGGTCCTTATGGATAAGAGCCATCAATGAAAACCATCAATGGAGCCATCAATGTTTTTGGGGGGTAATTGTTACCCAGTCTAATATTTAATCTCTTCTGAAGTAAGGCCCTTGTTCTCACCTCTGCTCCATTGTGTGCAATAGCCAGTGGCTGGGATGGACATTTGAAAGAACAAAGCTGGAGAGAAAGTTCAGGGTTTGAATGTTCACTTTGCTTTTGGGGTAGGAGATCACCCAGCCTTTCAGTGCATCGGGTCCCAGAATGTCTGACTGTGCATCTCTGTATGGCCGTTGGGCCTGTGGCTCCTGTACTGTGAGCTCCACATTCAAACTCTCTCTCACATACATCCACGTTCATTTTACTTAATCATCAATCACTGTCCCCCGTCCACAATGAACTGCTGTTGGGTAGGAGTCACATGATCACACCAGCAAGTCTACCTCATTAATTCAGAAATTGAGTTTGTTGCTTTTAGGCAACCGTGTTTGTTAGCTTTGAAGTTAAATGTATGCTAGTGTAGCAGCAGGTGTTTGTTATCTGTGATGTTTTTTTGTGATTCCTGTCATTCAAGTCATTTAAATGATTGTTTGGACAGATCAGATGCATTATATAATTTGTTCAAATGTCTCTTTCTCTCTTTTCCCTCTGTATCTTAACCATTAAGGTTTTACCCCACTCTGCTAATAAACAGCTAACATTCCTATAAACACCGTTGCTAGGGTCGAAGGTCATCGCATATATATCCAACTTGTCAATCAATATAATCAATTTTGTTTCCTAACTTTCTTTCCTAACTATTAGTTATGAAGTTAGTAGCACTGCACTAGTATTGATGTTTACAGGGATGTTTATGTGCGTTTTTATTGAATGCCTTTAACCCTGTTGTCAGAAGAAAGTGCTGATGTGACTGAGTGACTGTCTTTTCGCTCCTTGTGTTTGCATGCTGATTTTACCACTCACAGGCTAACAGCCCTTAAAAGCAAACACAGATGGACAGCCGCTGAAGAGCTCTCTGTCTTTCCCTATCCCTCCCCATCCTCACACATACACACACTCCTCTGGCAATTAAGAAGTTTTTTCTCTTTATGGTCTCATAAAGTTCTCTATGCAAACAAATTTGCAGCTTTAACAGTAATTGAGTCTTTGTTTTGATGCTTGTTCTACAGAGTTATGGCTCTCTTAGACACTTGGTAATCGGCTAATCAGCTTTCAGGAGACACACAGAAGCTAGTTTTATGAGATGGACCATTTAACACATGCACACACAAACAGACACTGACAGTCACAGAAGAACACACACCATTTACACATTCACACAGATACACAAGCAGACCTGATCACACAGCCTGTAATTACACACACTTGTACTTCTGGTTTCTGCTGAAAAAGTGACAGTAGACTACAGATTGACAGGTCTGAAGTAAAAAGAATAAAAACATAAAACGAAAATGTCCTTAATGGCTTCTAATTAATACAATTTGATAAAGCAGGGAAATGTCAATACGGCTTTCATAGAAATTCTCAGTTTGATTCTCTTTTACCGCAGGATGTGATTTGTGAGTCATTTACAGTCAGTGTAACTTCTGAAATGACCTAAAACCACAAGAAACTTTTCACTCTCTTTATTTTGACTGGTCAGGTATTTTTTAGTTTATTTTACCGCCCTTGAATGCTGAACCGTCTTTACTGTGCCATATGAACTAAGGGCATTTTTTGTGATAGTTTATATTAACATCTAGAAACGACATACAATGAAAGAAACGTTTCGTTTTAATAATAAAAAAGTACGAACAGCAAATCTTTGCTATTTTTATAATTGTTTTTCTGCTGACGGTCCACAGCGCGGTTTGGGTTCGCTGAGCGCAGCTCATTTGACAGTGAGTAAGTTGATTGAATATTCGGGTTTAGTGTGGGAGGCGCCTGCGGCTCCAGTCTCTCTCTCTCTCTCTCTCTCTCTCTCTCTCTGCCCTAAACTCGCGAAGGGGGGCGGCAGGCGGCACTCGCATCAGGGACGCAGTTTGAAATCCGATCCCTGTTAATTTTTTTCCCTCTCTCCAGAGCCTGGTGCTCCAAACTGTTAGTGGGAGTCTCTGAGCCAGGCTTTCACACACAGCACCAATCCCCGCACTTCACAACCGACCCAGCGGCACAGCGCAGCAGTTGTGCCCGGACAGCGCAGCAGAGAGGGGAGCTCCTTTCAGAGTCTCACTTACAGCCCCAAAACTACACTGCCGCTCATTAGGTGATACCGTTTAGTGTCATTTAAAGACATTTGTCGATGCTTTTTATCGGTTTAACAACTGGACATTGTTGGACAGCTCACGTCTGTGTGGTGAATACCGCTTTCTTCTCAAGCAGTCCACTGACTTCACGTCTGTCAGGGCAAGCTTTGCTTAACGGAGCCCCACTTTTGGATTTAGAAACTTAAGTATCTGTGGAGGATTTGGCCACTGAATGTAACTTTACGAAACATCTGGAGAGACATCCAGACATTTTATTGTGGTCCAAAAAGGATTACTGCCAAGCAAGGAATATTGGTGAGAAGTTTTTCCATTATTATTATTGTTATATATGATTTATTATTGTTATTATTAGGCATCTTATAGGGATAAGGCACATTTCACTTTATAGATTGTTTTGTTTTTTTAGGTTATATACAAACAGACCTTTTTAAATCGGACTGCTGAATCAATCAAAGCAATCCGCAGGAAAACAAAGTTTTAGCTGAAAGGCAAGCTGCGGTTTTCGGTGGCGTGCCGTGTGCCCGTATCACTTACAGCCGGACAGGTGTTGCGCGGTGTACGCGAGCATGGGTCCTCACCGCGTGCTCTACCAGTCGCGAAGAACCGCACCTGTGCTGAAAAATACATTTACAATAAGACTCAATTAAAATGTCTGGGGTGTATAATGTGGTTTATTCAGAGTAATTTGGACAGGAATAGGTTTTGGACTGCCAGTCTGAGCTGACAAAATAGGGGACTGGTTTGGTGAAATGAGAAACAGGAGCCCATCATTCGTGGGCTTCAGTTTGTAGGCGTAAGGTGTCGTAATGGTCCTGAAACCCAGAGTGGGATGAGAGGTGACGATGAGAGATACTATCGAGGGCGTTTAGTTCAGCCGATCTACCCGTTGCAGTACTGGACGGGGCGCTTTTGTGACGCGGCTCAACCCTGAGCTGTTTCTAAACATACAGCTGGCTGTATAACAATATAGAAACATAATCACATACACGTTTATTGTTAACTTGTTGTAAACTCACATACTTGTTAACGATCACTTAACTGGCGTGTCTTTCCGATGATAAACTGTGGGGAGCAATTTACTGCTTGAAGCTTGACGCATTTGAAAACCAAAATTGCATCAATTTTTTTCTGTGGCCATCTCTGCAGGGTTCATTTTGTGTTATTTTTAGACCATACAGAACAGAACCTCATTGGTTTTCCTTCACCGGACCCAAAGGCCATCTGAAACCAATTGTAGCTATCGGAGTGAATTAGAGTCTTTGGAGGTGTTAACGGGAACTGCTGGGGGCAATTAGCCACCTCATGTACCACCAGAGTCAGTCAAACACACTTACTGTACCAGACTGTCAATTACATATGCTGTTAGTGTCTCTTTAATAATACTAGTGTTATTTTAGTTGCTCTATTATTTATCTAGGCTCTTTTTGGACTTTATATAGTAGATGATAAAGAGACTCTGTTATTGCTGGTCAGATATCCTGAAAAACTTTGGTTGTAGATCTCATGGGCATATCAGTTTTTTTCCCCAAACTTCAACAAATTTCTCCATCAGTCCTCCAACTTTATTTTTTCTTTTCTAATGTATCCCTTGTGTGTCATTTTATGTCACTTTTTTAATGATTCCTGCAGCTCAGGTAGAACTAGTAGCAATGTTTCATAGGTGTCTCAAAGGCATCCACACCTCTGAGTATCTCTCTCTCTCTCTCTCTCTCTCTCTCTCTCTCTCTCTCTCTCTCACATATAACACATAAACAAGTAATGTGTAAAAAGAACACAGAGCACAATGCAATTCAGGTAGACTTACCACACAATAAACAATAGACAATAAACCACATACACAGTTATCTCGCTCTTTCATCCAGCTTATGTTGCACTTTTGTTGGATAATGTGTCATGTCTGATGTGTGCATTTAAGATGTTGGCTGAAAATAAGCCACCATAAACAAAAACTCTAAATTTATGCTGACAAACATATAAACGTTATAATACAAGTATTATATAAGTGCATTTGGCATGGAGAAGGCTGTTTGAAAGAAGGGTGTGTTTGGAGATTGGAATTAGGTTATTGAGTTTAATTCCTCTGTGCAATTGTCTGCAATAAAGCAATGCCTAAATCTACAGGCACACACACAGACACACACACACACACACTGACAGAGCTCTGAGGGAGCCGCAGGAGGGCGAGTGAAGCCCTCGGAAGAGGATTACAGCCAAACTCTAATAGAGACACCTCAGGCTTCAGCTTTTCATCTGCTGACTGGCTCTCCATCTCTCTCTTTCTAACCATTTCTCCTGTCTTTATCTCTCTTACTCTTGTCTCCCTCCTAATCCCTATTTTCATTGGCAGGTTTAAACTGGGACAGCCATTGACATGGCGGCACAATTACGGGAGATTACTGACATTTTGCAGATTTGTTGCAAGGTGTGACTAACTTGTGATATATTTCCATTAAAACCTGCCTTCACCCTAAACTTTACATGCAGAAATATATAAACGCCCAGGAAACAGTATGTCAGCATATTCTTATGCACAGCCTTGTTCAGCTGTGTAGATGTTTCGTTGCCATCGAAACAGCTTAGTGGCACTGCATGTTGCCAGTTTTAATTTTAATACACTATTTGTTGTATGTTGAAAAATGACAATGCGTATAAAATAACAGAGAAAGATAGATATACGCAGTAAAAACAGTAGTAGCGAGTTGTAATTTATTGACTGGAATGATAATATTTCAGGGGAGTCTAAATCAAATATTTCTGTAATCCACTAGATAAGCGCTAACTGTTCTGAGAAACTAAAGGTTTTAATGGCACACAGCAGCACTGATGGAGGTTAGGGGTGTAACACAATCCCAGCTGTTTATATTTGCATTTTAGCCACAAAACTACACATATATTGTGTTACAATTATTTAATCACTATGCTTAAATACAAACTGTTACATAAGCACATAGGGTAATCTAAAGTAAACTAGAGAGATTTGTTGATATCTGAATTACGCTTTGCTGGTTTATTTCTATCAGAGATTATAGTAGTGGGCCCAGAGTTTGTTTCTACTCATGTCCTCCCCCACTTAAGTCTGTAACTGTAAGATAGCACAGAAACATGCTCTAAAAACACACCTACGATACACACTCCAGAAATACACTTTACAGATACCCTCCACAAATATACCCCTCTCTCCTACAAACAGTGCTGATACGCTATCAGCCCACAATACGGTGCACACACTCCTCCACTGTGCCAGCCAGGGAAAACACTGACTTACTCAACACACCAAGACAGCTTCAGAGTTCCTCATCAGTATGTGCTGACCAAGAAACGAACGTCGGCTCGTTAGGGGAAAGAAAAACAGAACCGCGCCAGTCTCAGGAGGGTGTTCAAGGGTGTGTGTGTCTTTTCTGTGGCCAGAAGAATGCCACCGTTTAAAGTTAACGCAAACATTTTGTGTGTGTGTGTGATTGCCAAAGCAAGGCTGTTCTAAAATAACAGGAGTTGAAGATTAAAGCAACACTGTGTTCACTCATATTCTGAATGTCTTTGAGTTAAAATCTCTCAGTGGGGTACCAGACCATGCAGCCTTTAGGTCTGTATGTATGTGTGTGTGTGTGTAAATTAAAACCTCTTTACATTCCTTATATTGTGTCTAATGTAAACTCTCTATGTGGCAGGGCGCAGACACACACAAGTCACAGTGTATGAGGGGAGCATATGTTTTCTTTAGAGAGATAAGTGTGTTTGCGTTAGCTTAGTGAAAGATGTGTTTCAGAGTAGACCGACCAGAGAGGAGAGAGAGAGGAAAAAGAGGCAGGGTAAGAATACAAAAGAGAGTTTACAACAAATCCCAGCCTCGTCTAAACTAGTGCAGAACATATACTATAAAATATCTTTCTGTAATGCACCGTGTATTAAGGCAGTTGTGTGTGGTCATCTAACTTTTTCAATTTTTTCTATACAAACTTTTGCACATCAACACAGCATTTCATTACGGCTGCCGGAATATTTGATTCGTCTCAAAATAACAAGAAACAGACGTGATATTCATTGAATATTTGTGTGTGATTTTATGTTGTTTCCTTCATTTACCGCTTCAGTTATGAGTATTAAGTTTGACATTCTTGCTGTTGTGTTTCAGGTGGGGAACCAGCAGTGGTTTGGACAGGACCGTGTGTGTTGTGTGTGTGCGTGGCTGCGCTACATGAACAGCATGTGTGGAACAGTGGAAGATGTCTGAGTCTGGTCTGTGTGGTGAGGACCCTCGTCGCCGCGCTGCTCAGCACGGGATGCTGCAGCTCTGTCTTCTCCTGTACCTTACGGCCCTCATTCTTCCTCCCGTGTACAGTGCCCGCCTGCCTTTCCCTCCAGAGCCCACAGGTCAGACATGATACCTCACCCTTTGTCTCTCTGTCTCTCTCTCCCTCATGCTCTCTCTTTGTATATATATTTATGTAATACACAAACAATATACATACATTTTAGTGGCATACTTCATATATAGTTGATCAAACTTGTCTGATTCGTTTGGATGGTACGTAACATGTTTATACAGTTACATACAGTACAGTGGCACACAGTGAGTATAGTTGCAGTTGTGTAGTTGATATTGTGTAAACACACTTTGTCCCTACCATTGATTTATTATCCTGCAGTTGATGGATGGAGCCTTGCAGAGTGTCACAAGTAAATAATAGCTTATTTAATCTCTCCAGGCAAAATCCAGTGTGATTTTTCTGCATATGTGGGCAGGTATGAGAGCTCACGGCTTGGTGTTGATAGGGATGTAGAATTGTTTCTAAAGACACGTTTCTCGGCTGAGTTCACCTGAGTGTCTGTTTTGTTTGGACTCAAGATGTGTCTGCTAAACATGCTACAGTCACTTAGAAAATAGAAATATGCTTGATGCTTACTTGGCCTCCTTCTTTGCTCTGTGTGTGTGTGTATGTGTGTGTGTGCCTGTGCCTTTGTGTATTAAGAGAGATCATCTGATTGCTGAAGGATCTGATTTTTCATGCTGATAGGTAGCAGGTAAATATTAGGAGACAGTGAGAGTATTGCGCTCAGTGTTTGCACATGGGCCAATGGAGAATGCAGAATGTCTTTGGAAAAACCGCAGCACATACAAAAAGAAATTGTTATGAGAAAGGAACTTGTAATAACTTCACCTCCCAGCTCTTTTTGACTCTTAATCCTAACCACCAAATCCCTTTTTTTCTCTCTTTCTGTCCTGATGCCTCTATTTATCTCTTTCTATCATTCTAAGTCTGTGTATCCACATGGAGTGACAGTGGGTTTAAAATGACTGTTATTTTAGACAGACAGATTAAAGCAGTGAGCCGCGAGAGCATGTGCATAACAGGGGTTTTATCACGGGTTAAACTCAAGAGTGGAGTAAAGTGGCTTCATGCTTTTCTAAAAAGGCAGTGGTGGCTATTGGATAAAAGGCGGAAAAGTTCATTAAAATGGTGCACGTACATCCTCGTTTCACAAGGCTTTCGGACAGGTTTCATCCAATCAGAACTCAGAAGGCTGTGGGTGTAAAATTGGCATTTCTTAAATGTCACTGGAATTAGGGCCATCATTATGCTTTAAATAACCATCTCATACCAATAGCCTCTGATTACGCACTGTTTATGAGCTATAACACACATTTAGATGTGTAAGACCCTGTGTGTGGGTCTCAGTTATATGTCATTATTCAGGGTTCACTCACCTCATTAATGCTCTTTGAAAGGCTCTGCAGGTCCTCTGATGAGTTATTAATGAGAAGCTTTTCTCCGAATGCCTTCTGCAGCCACCTGTTCACACACATACTGTACTGCTTATACTTCTTAGAGGTACTGTAGCTGTACAGTAGTAATGCACACACACACAAAGCAAAGGTGTGCGCAGCACGTACACACTTGCTGGCCTGTCAGCCTATAGGATGGGTGACTTAAATGTAATTATTAGTTCCCCTGAAGGGAATTGCTTAAATACTTAGTGCATTAAAGTTGTGAGTGATAAGTTTGGCTAGACCAGTGAGGGCCAATTTTTGTTGAATGTTGAAATAACATCGTATTATTAAATCTAATAATGTCAGCAGGTTTGTATGAGGGCTGTTTGGTGACAGTGTAAAGATCAGATCGTTATTTTTAAATTTCATTGTCTTAAATTGGCATCTTTTAAAAAAGCTCACTACAAAACAAATGTTTTTGCACCTGAAAGTTTTTAGGGTGTTAGTATTGATTTGTTTATTGGAATTAAAATTAGCTTATGTAAAATGAATAATAAAGTTTATAGTATGTGATTGTTTATTAGATGTCTGTCTGTCTGTGTGTGTGTGTGTGTGTGTGTGTGTGTGTCTGTCTGTGTGTGTGTTTTTTTTGTGTGTTGTGTGTGTCTGTCTATGTGTGTATTTCTGTTTTTGATTTCCAGCAGCTCTCATATACCACTTCTGGCAGTCATGAACAGATGGCAGAAGTTATGTGTTGTACAAAATCCAACACACACACACTCACACAGACATGTACACTTCTCCTTTACCACCCATGGATTGAACCTCTGCCCTGGCAATAGTCCTGGGCCAACACATACACCCATGGCCCCCCCACACTTATCCACAACAAACCTGTACGTAATGTGTCTAAGTAGATGTCCACACTTCTTAATACATTTCCTTGGTTAGGTATAGTGTTAGGGTTCAGGTTTGGGGTTTAGTTAGATATCTTTAATACATGTTAGTATTTTAGTTTCTCAGGGTTGCTTAGTTTAGTTAACCTGATTAGTTTATATAGCATTTAATGTAAAAGCTTGTATTACACACTGATCAGTTTGTGCTAGCTTTGTTTATTATTGTGAGGGCATTATAGACTGTTCAAATGTTACATAATGATAGTGGGACATAAGAATTTTATGTCCCAAAACAGAAGGGGGCTCTGTTTTTGTTTAGATTCTTTAGTTATAAATGGTATTTTTGCATAGTGTGT